>JAPMOQ010043613.1:10281-113698 GCA_026543055.1 Argiope trifasciata | reverse complement strand
CACACACACACACACACACACACACACACACACACACACACATTGAGCTTTATTATAAGTATAGATGAACCACTCAATGAACCGAAAAAAAAAAATAGCTTATGTTCTATTCCTGACCATAATCTATCTTTGTGCTAAATTTCATCCAATTCCGTTCAGCCATGATTAAGTAAAAAACATCCATCCAAATTTTCACATTTATAATATTAGTATATATAATCCCCTCCCCTCCCACGACAAAGACATCATGAATAATATTTATTTAGGAAGTCCTGAACAGCTATTGAAGAATGTGCTAGAACCCCGTCTTGCCGGAGAATGGTTTGCCATTGTTTAGGTGCAGGAATGAGATTAAGTAATCCTGGTAAATGACTTTAAAAGAATTACAAATACGCATTGCTTGTCAGATGTCCCTGGAAAACTCGTGTACCAATCACACAATTACCGATCATTTCCAAGCCAAACTTTTAAGCTGAATCATGTCTGGATCGAAGTGTTTCATGCTACATGCGGACTTTATTGAATACTAGCCGCCTTTGGCGACCAGCTGGTTCGCCATGAGTAATGCGTTCTAAAATTTCCAATTAAATCCCATATTCATTAGCCAAAATTTAAGAAATAGTTAAAGTTAAAAGATTCTGTTATTAGTAGTTAAAGAGTCGGTAACTTTATTCGGAAAAACTTTTTGAGTTTAATGCTCTAATAATTTATCAATTATGCTTCCAAGATATTAAAAATGTTTTTTTCGGTGATATTGCCAAAATGTTAAAATATTTTTTAAAGAAAGCGAAAAAGGTAAAAAATTATTGAATCAATGATACAGATAATGCAAACGATTATAGAAATATGCCATTAAGTCGCGATTTCAATGCATATCCTGTCTAAATTCAATCAGGTTTACTGTAAATAAAGATAAATTATGAAATAAATGATATAAATATTGCAAACGATTTCTTAGAACCCTTTGTCTTGCATTTATTTTTTTTAGAAGATATCACATTTTATATTTATGTTATTTTATCCAGTCACGTGCTGAAAGTTGTATTTCTTTAGATTTGATTTGCGATGATAGTTGTTGTTTTTTAATTTGAACTTCCGGCATTATTTTATTTTATCCAGTCACGTGATAAAAACATATTTAAAATATTTCTTTAAAAATTCGTTAAAAATAGAAGCTTGCGTTATAAATTTAAAAAACTGATACCGTTAGAAAGCTAGTTTTTTTATCTTTAAATTGATATAAAAATCATGTTTGTGCAATAATATTTTCGGAAGTTATAGCGGAAAAACGTCGAAATTTTGCTTAGATATTAATTAATTCAAATTCTAGTTAAAAATTCAAAAAAAGGGCTCCGAGGTGCACATTCCCGACCTCCAAGGTATGCATGTACCAAATTTGGTAGCTGTAGGTCGAACGGTCTGGCCTGTAGAGCGCCAACACACAGACACACACACGCACACACACACACACATTGAGCTTTATTATAAGTATAGATAATGACGCCAATTGTGCTACTGAAAATGCTATCGAGTAAAAAGTGCTTCATCTGTCCACAATATCATTCACTTTGCAACTGCTGGCGGCAAAATATTACCCACTTTTGGAAATCCCTTTGTAACTATCGCATTTGTGTAAAATGGCATGGGCGATATTCGTTTTCACGCAAGATTTTAATCACTGTAATTAGTGAATTCAATTCACTAGTAAGTGTCTTTTTCGTGCAACTCAACACACATTTGAATTTTCTTTCAATACGTCACTATCCAAAAATTTCTAAAGTACGAGCTTCCTCAAAAGTGAAGAATCGGCGATTCTTACTTTAAAAAAAAAAAAAAAAAAAAAAAAGAATATCTTGCTAATTGAACCATTCTCCCTTAGTCTCTGGTGAACAGCGACATATCCAGCACAGTTAAGAGACGACACATGGGTAAAGCAGATGATACTGTGGTGATATCTTAAGTCAGTAAAGGAGGGTTCAGACGAGGCTTATTATTGTCCGCAATAGAAGATCACGCCTACTTCCGGAAAATCACGTGACCACAATGGGACAATGGCAAATGATTGTCCCGTCGGGACAAACGTTGTCAGCATTGTCTCAAGTGTTCACACGAGGACAATGCCGGGACAACAACAGAGAGGCAAAGTTTGCGGACAATAATAAGGCTCGTCTGAATCCACCTTAACAGACATTGGTGACCACTTTTGTCTAGCGAATATACTAGGCGGTTGTGAATCGTAAGGTTGCGAGTTCGATCCTTATACGGAATTCAATCTCCTCATTGACACTATAACTACAATCTGCCACACTGGTGACCTTGGACACGCTCTTCGCTCGCCATAACGTTTGGCGCTATAAAATCGTACTTCTCTCCGCTAACTCACTGGTGGGATGTATTGCGGTGATATCTTAATAAACCAGGAACAAACACTGTACATTAGCGATCACTTTCAGCTAGCGGCTGCAAATAGTAAGTTCGTGAGTTGGCGGAATTCCATCTCCACATTGGCGCGACAACGCAACTCGTCACAATACTCTATCTCGGCTTCCCTATAGTTACTATTGCAGAATCCGCACACAAAATGAAAACTTGCGTACTCGTCGTATGTAATCAAAAGGGAAGTAGTAATAGTCACAATGTGAAAATAAAATCGATCGTGCTGATGCGAGGATTGGAAATGTTGAAGCAATAACTACCACAAACACCTAAAAGATATTAAACTTATGATGCAATCAGTGAATAGTTATGTCTTTGGAGCCCTTGTGTAAAATGAGAGTACAGGTAGATTAAAACACATCTGCTCATCCGAACACGTTCATAACAGCGGATTTACGTACTTTTTATTTATCTATAATTGCTTTGTTTGACGAAATTTTGTCGAATGAGTCTTTCAATGAATACTGATTTCCGTTCAACGGAAGAATTAATTTCTCCCGAAATAAAACTCTTTTATGGTGGATTCATTCGAAAGCCGGTGGTATGGACAAGTTTTTGTAAATTTGACAAACTATAATTTGTATGGTGTTTTCGGAATTCTGAATTAAAAATTTTGGCAACATTTCGAATTTGAATTTCGCCAACGTTTAAGCATCTATTAGTCGGTTGTAAACCTATTTATTTTCATATCATAAAGATATCAACTTAAATGATTTTGAGTGTTCTTTCAAAACATATGCTTACTTTGCGTGAAGATAGACCCAAATTCTTTAAAATTTGGATTTGCTCACAATTTTGAACAAAATCTACTTGCCATACCCTGCAAAAAGTTGAAGATGGGACAGTGTTTTATGATCCCCATGGGCTGTCCTTTCACCCTCTTTTCGTTTGTCAGAGTTGATCAAATTCACCCTTTTATGAATAAATAATATCACTGAAAACAGTCGCAGCATTTAAAAATATTTTATCATTGCTTAGTTCTGAAATGAAGCCATCATTGCAAATAGAATAAAATTTCCAAAAAAAATTATGAAAATCCTGCCTTAAGCTTGATGCACACTCAACATGGAAAAATAAGCTGATTCTCTTCATATTTTGATCATCATAAATGGAAAAAAAGGCCAAGATGGGATATTTGTAATAGCAATAAAAACAATGTCATATTAAAAAAAAAGTTAATTAAAAATAAAAATTATACAGAAAAAATGATATAATTGAAAATATAATATTTTAATAGCAAAAATATTAGCACTGATTTTTTTCAAAAATAATAATTAAATTAATAAATTTAAAAATTAATTTAAAAATCTCAGCTAATGTCAATTAAAATTCTAATTCAATATTTTTAAAAAATTACTCTTAGTTGCACATTCTACTTTCTAAAGAATATATATACCATGCTTGGTAGTTTTAAATTAAACAGCATACATAAACATCGAATACAAACTAGCATTAAGAAATAGATACATTTCATCTTTACTATTAGCAGAAATGAGAAAAAACAAAACTGAAACCTATTATATGGGGCTTCAGGTCTGAGTTTTTTAATATATGATTTAAGAGACAATCCTGAATTTGTCATGCTTAAATATTTAATGAATATTACTTTTTTTTTTATCAAAGTCAATTGTTAAAGTAATTAAAATTTATCATGCTATTACTAGAAGCAAATTATTTAAATTATACTGCACTAGGATATAAAAACTATTAAAGGTAACCTATAAATATTAACAGTATTTAAAATTAGAGAGAAAAATCAATATCAAAGAAAAGAATTATAACCTTTTGATATGAAAACACTGTCCAGGCAAATTTCATAAGCAATCAACATTAATTTAATACCTAGAGAAGCTTAATCTATAAAAAAGAATAATGTGTTAAGATTCTAAATAGCATTATCAGAATCAATCAATCAATCAGAACCAATGTGTTGCAATTTTTTAAAAGCCCAGCAGAAAGCTTCATTCAAGATAAATTAATATTCTTAATTAATAAGTAATGTTGCAAGCAAAATGTAGGATTTTGGTACAAGTCCACTCTATTCAAAAGAATGAAACTATCAAAAACTAAGATTACTATACTTCTTTCAATATTACTAATTAAAAACATCTTTTTTAAAAAGAAAATGCTTATTTTTATTTCATTGTTCTTTTCATGTTTTGAAAATTCAATCTAACCTAATTGTAAAAATAAAACCCTTATAGTATTTTTCAACGAAATATGTACTTGTAGAATAATATTGTAATAACAGTTCAAACATTTCCACACTACTGGATATTTTCAAGGACATCAAACATTAGGGCAATTTTCTACCACAAGGTCAATGAAGAAGAAAATTACTTTTAGGCTTATAAAGATGCAATGAAACCTTTATTGATATTTCTAAGTAGAACAATTTTGAATCACTTTTAAAATAAACAATTGCATAACGTTTGTTCCCTTACAAGATAAGTACAAATAATATATTCATGAACTTTTTTTAATAATCTATGCAGCACCTTCAGATTTTTCCCATGAAGAAAAATCTGAATATGAAAGTGATACTTTTGATATTTAAAGAGATAAATCAGTTTTTTAACATGTATACAATCTCAGTAATAAAAAGAAAACAATGCTATGAAGAATAAGTTTAAAGTACTTGTATCTCAGATCTTTTAAAAAAATATATCAATTTCTTGTAGATAATTTTTTTAAAGTAAAAGTTTGCAATTCACTGAATTGTTTCACATTTTTTTTCCACCAACCAATTCATTTTTCTGTATTTAGTAAGCAGTAATATCTATAACGAAATTAATTAATATTTAACAGCATTTTTATTAAATAGATAAAAAGTAATAACTTTTTATTTAATTATGTCTTTATAGCCTTCAATATTATAATATATTCCACTTTCTCTTTTTTTATACAACTGTTTGATATTTTTCAAAAATATTAATTTTGAAAGAAAAAAAATTAATGTTAAATAATAAATATAAATTACATACATTAACAGCATACGATATTAATCAGTATCTTAAATAAAAAAACTTTTAACAAATAATAAATGATACATAATAATAGTATTTATAATAGAAAAATAGAATAATATAATCTCACGTTATAAATGCTGTAGGACTAGATGTAGGGAAAATGTTTCCCAATAAATTAATCAAAAAAAAAAAAAAAAGATGTATATTGGGCAATGATCTTGCACTTGGAAGGATTTCCTCAATTTATCATTTTATTTAAAGAGGATGGAAATTTCCAAAATAAACACAATTGACAGAACCTTTTTCAGGTTACATAATATGTCAGATTTATCTTGAGTACTAAAAAGATTTATTTACTTCAAATTAATAGGCCCAAATGTGAAGCCAATGTAATGATTCCCTCCTTAATTTCCTTGCTTTTGTAATTGATAAAATATGACAATTATGAAATGAATCAAAAAATTTTTTTTCTTGAAAGTTATAAATACTTATTTTATACTAAGCCTTTATGGTAACTTTAAAAATATTTTAATAAGGTTTCATAATTCTTAACTATAAGAAGAATTATATTAACATTTTTAGTTCATTGATTTTAGGTACAAAAATTTAAAATTCTGTTTGAATTTTGTTGTAAGGAAGTGTTCCACCAACAAAGTAAATTTTGAAGTCACGATTGTATAACATGAACACTTTCTTTTGAAAGATTAAAACAGCACATCAAATTATTTAACAATAATTTTATTAAATAACTGACATTTTCTTTTTTTTTTCTTTCTGAATGTGGGGAAAATCTCTGAATGAATCAGAAAAAGTTATTTTACAATCAATGAGTGTACTTTACTATAAAGCATCTGCAATTTTTCAAAATCCAAATTCATGTCAGCTTAAGTTACTATTCCACTTGCTGCCTAAATGAACTTTTCATTTACTGCCCAATTAAATTTTTTACACAAACAGCAAATATCCCAAGGAAAAGTTTGAAAATTCATCTCAGCAAGTAGTCAACATTACTTTAAAAACTAATATTGCAAATAAATTTTTAAAAATATATAACAAATGGTGGAAAAATTCAAGCTACAATGTAAGTTTATTAATAATCATATGCAATACTAAAATTGTAATTCTGTATGTGGTAACATACGGCTAATTCTGAAAACTTTAAAATAAGTTATTAAGCATTAAAAATAAAACAAACATTATCTTCAAAAAAAAAAAAAAGTACAAAAATGGTGTTATCTAATGTTACAATATAAAGACAAGAATTTGAGTACTTTTGCAAAATAAACATTTTAAGAATAAAGGGATACTTTTAATAAATGCTGCAGTTATTTAAAAGTCGGAAAAAAGCTTGTACTAATTTTCTAAGCTTTCTAATATAAGTCACATTTCTATTCATTAAACTTAAAAACAATTAATACAGAATACCTAATAAAATAAAAATTTTAAGTATACAATTAATATAATTCAAGCTATCTAAATTTATAATTTATCTATACATTATAAGATTGTTTGATTAGTGCAATAATATATTTTAAAATTGTAATATGAATTAAAATTATATATGTCACTAATATAAAATTACATATATTTAAGACATGTTTAACTTGAAACTTCGTTTCATAATTTCTAAATCAAAGTCTTTGTTCCTTCTGGATAATATTATTCAAAATGTAATTCATACTCTTATTTTGATACATAATATTTCTATTATATATCTATAAAGATTAAATTCAATCTTTTCCTTAATTTTTTAAAAAGATCTCAATGTATTAAAAAAAGAATATTTAATCTCATTTTCTCAAGGTGTTTATCCAATCATAACTTTATGTAGCAGAGGAAAAATATAATTTCTATAAAATCAACAATGGAAAAATAAATCCAACAAAATCAGATTCTATAAAATCTATGTTAAAAATCAGTGTCATCATAACTAAGACCAATATTAAATTTAAATGAATTCTGAAAATACAAGAATGCTCTTTTGCTTTAACTAAGAAATTTATTTTTTCCTACATATAAATTTCTTTTAAAGTAATATATATATTTAAAAAAATTTATTGTATATAGTTTGGAACCAGAATCCAATGACATGGATTTATCAATGTAATAGAAGTGGTCAGAGAATAAACAGCAAAACAATTTAAAATTTACTCATAAACATACTTCTGCTTTGCTTCATAATAATAAAGATAATTAAAGGGCTTTTTTAAAGCTCACTTTGATTCACGAATTTGAACTCTCCAAAAATGTTGTGAGAGATGAAATAAATCATAATATTTTTCTCCTAAATAAAATTAAAGGTCAGCTTCTAGTTTTCAATAAAAATGTAAGAAGCCCATAAAATGTTTTTCAAACAATAGAATTTACACTTTTCAAGTTGACAGGTTATATATTTTTGGTACCGATTGAAAATAATATCATAAACCACAACTAGGCTTTTGTTTTTTAGAACTACGTTTACCTTGACCTAGTTAACAGTATGATCTATTATATATAACTTTCATTTCGAATTTTTTAGTAATTTCTATAAGAGAAAAAACGGTGACAGTTTGATCATCCATAATTTTCGTCTTTCATTCTGTAATTAATTTCCCACTGCGCTAGATGTTCGACATAATTTTGTGTATATTTTAATTATCATAAAAAAATTTATTTTAATAAATCAAGTTACATTTTTTAAATAAATAATTGGCTAATTAATCGAGAAACTTTTCAAACTCCGTTTAGTTTAAAGCACCCAAAATTTAATCTTAATTTTCACGAATAAGCTGCAAATGTATTCTTGTTGCAATAAGGAAAAACTGTGGTTATAAAAAATAATTAACGGACCTCGTGGCACAATTTATATGAACAGTTCTAACCTGTTTTAAATTCAATTCTCTATGCTGCATAGACAGAAAAAAAAAGTTAGTGAAAGAATGTCCTTCCTGATTTCAGCACACCTGCTGATTTGTTTACATTGCCTACATATTTCAATCGTAATGTCAGTTTTCTTTCTATCAAAGATAACCAATTCTTCGATTTATAGTTCGATTACAACAATTTATATAGACTTACCGTCAAAGCATTCTGAGCGGAAGAACTGAGTTGAAAGAAAAACCAACACTATAAAGCTGCGATACGTTAAATACATTTTTGATAAACCGCGACAACTCAAACACGACTACTTGTTGAATAAGAAACCTGTCCACAGTGTGGTATCGCGCAAAGCTTGTCTTGATTTAACCCGGATATTAGGTTGAGACCTAAATACGACATATCCGGTCGCATGATATCGACGCAAAAGATAAACTTTCGGCGAATTCAAGCTGTCTCCCCAATTACGAAACCAAATCATTAAACCACTCTTGCTTTCCAAGTGCCAGGATGAATTTTAATGAATAAAATGATAAGATTTATTTAAGAATTTATATATATCTCAAAAAGGAGGAAAAATTCTAAATAAAGAGGTAGTCTATTTAATCAGTACAGGTTTGGATTCACTACGTAAACTTTCTGATGCATTCGAGAAAGTTTAATTGTTGTTCATGAAGTTTATGCAACTCTCACGGCATTGTTAATCTTCTTGGAAAAATATTTATTAAAAAACTTTTTTTAAATTATGTGTTAATAAAAACTCTTGGAATTGCAAATTATGATTTTACATTTACTTGGAAGATATATTTACATTTTTTTTTAATTTTACAATGATTTTAAGCGGAGATGATTTTAAATTTTTGTGCTTCCGAGGAATTTAAAAAAAATTATAAAAAAATTAGATTTAATTTTCGATGAAGAAGATCAGAGTTAATAATAAATATTATTTTGTCTTTCATTTATGTTATATGAAAGTCACATTTTCTGAACTGCATTTTTAAACTTTTTCTAATTTATTAATTTTATTATGAGGGCTTGAAAATAATTTTAAGAGTTTTCTTTTTCTTTTGGTGTTTTAAAAGTGGAACGTTTTGCACTCTATAGTTTGTTAAAATTTGATAACTATCTGATTGCTCAGTATTAAAAAAAAAAAATCTGGTTTGTTTTAGATATTTTCTTTATTTCAAATATAATAACTATCTTTCCTTGCAAAATATATACTACCAAATATATTTTTAAACTTTTTTTTTTTATGAATTACTCATGTTTGAAAATGAAATTACTAGAATTTTTTTTAAAAATAGTAATTATTGTGTCTCATATATCTGTTACTTTGCCACTTCCAAATAAAGGTCTGATTTATCAAGATTTTATTTATATTTTAAAACATTTTTTATAAAATATGCTAAATTTATAATTGCTCAGTTTTGTTACTTTGATAATTACACCATTAATCGAATAATTTCTTAATCTTAGATAATATAACTGTTTATGTCATTATTTAATAAATGGCAAAAAATAAAATTCAGCCTTTCAAATATTAGCATTAATTGTGCTTTTGTAAAAAGATAAACATTTTGAAGGATAAAGATAAACATTTTGAAAACATTTGAACATTTTGAATATAAGATTTTAAGATATATGTTTTTAAATGAACTGGAAAAAATAACTTTAAAAATGTAGCTGGCAGAAATAATATTAAAAAAAAAATGTTGCTAATTAATTTTAAAAAATTAATGTGCTCTTTTTTAAAGCTTATATAAATGTTATAATTGTGGTTTGAGCATAAAAATAATTGGATATATACATAATATGAAAATATGACTAGGTATAGCCAAAATAAATATATTTAATTATATTTGAATAATAATTATTAATAAACTTAAAATTATTTTAAATATTTCAGATAAAGCTAATATATATATATTTTTTTTACATTCTTTATGGATAAATAATTTTAGAAGTCTTGCAATATACCAAAACATTGTTTGACAGCAATAGATCAATTGTTTCTTAAAATTTATTTATTATTTGTTTTACAAAAATATTTCTGTGAAATGAAACCAGACTATTGAAAAACATACACCGTAAGCAATTGCCAAATAATAATAATAATAACTCTTACAAATGTTCAAATATTACCTGGGTTCTTTTTATCCAATTCTATTGTGATGTTGAGATTGAAACTGACATATAAGTACACTTAGTGTAAGAAATCTAATCTCCAAACCTTCCACAGATGGTTAACCTGGTTAATGTAAAATTTCCATTGTTTTATACATATTTTGCAAATTTTTCATAGGATTTCTTTGCTTAATTGTTTACAGCCTCAGCAATGTATGTTGTATACCTCAAAAGTATTTTCTGTTTATACTGGCCCTATTGAGAAAATACGTTTTATTACACATTATTAGTCAGCAAAAGATAAAGTGTTACCATCAGAGTAATCAATCCCTATTATTATGAAATCATTATCTTATAAGTTATAATCATCATACTATGAAATCCAAATTTTTATTTTTGGTATAAAACTGTCTAAAATAGTAAAAGAATTTCCCGATGATATTTTAAACAAGTAATCAAACATTAATAGAATATTTATTAATGAAGCTATTTATTCACAGAAAATTCATATGTTAAAATTATAGAAGAGCGTTATAAATATGCATAGAAATTGATTTTGTTTTATTAATAAACTTTTGATTTTTATCTATCTTCTTTTGTTTACAATCATTTGAAGTTTCAAAATTTATATTATTTGTAAAATTTCATTCATAATTGACAATAATTAATTATCAAATGATTAACTGATCAGATTTTTATACAATCTCTGATAATGAAAGTGTATGTTTATCTAGGCAATAACTATCTATCAAGATGAATGTAGAATTTAGAATATCAAATTTGAAGCAAACATACTTTAGAAAGAGGAAATGCACAGTTTTAAATAATTCTTTCTGAAATTTAATTAAGAACCCAGCAAAATGTTAAACTTCTATGCTAATTACATTTGCAAATATTATGTCACAAAAATAATTTTTACATAATCTTAAAATTCAAAAGCATTATTCTTTTTAATGATAATTATCACATAATTTTTCTAATTATAATGTCCTTTTTTTCCATTTTTGTTAATTTCTTCAAGCTAGTTTGATTGTTTTATCAAATTATTTTTTTCAATTATGAAATATACAATTAATTATATTCACCTTTTACATATTAAGGATGTTTTTAACTGTCTTTAGAACTAGCTGGTTCACTGGCAATAATAAGCAGATTTCATTTCACGTTAAACTGTTTATAATGCCTCATGAATGCACTAACCTTCATGGTTCTTCAAGAGTGTTTTTACACTTCAAATTATAATAGACAATATTATAATAGCTAGATACTTATTTTACTTATTATATTTGTGAATGTTCTTTAATGCAAAGAAATCGCATGTCAAAACTTCATGCATTATTTAATTGCACTTCGTTAGGTCAAACTTCACTTTCTTATTCTTGAACAAAATATTCAAAATTAAAATGATTCACATTTAGTTGGAATAATGCTGATCTAAACAATTAAAATGGATCTGTAATACTGCTGGACTCTGATTTTATTGCCCAAGATATTCCCGTGATTTTTCAAGTAAATTCTAGTTATTAAGAAAGAAAGAAATTTATAAAGATTTCATGAACTAATCTGAAAATATTTTTCTTAATTTTAAACAATAAAAGAAGTCAATATTTGAATTAGAAAACAGTTTAAATTTCATTGCAAAAATTTGGAAATATAATTACGAATATAAATATTTTCAAATGATCTGTTAACAAGAAAAAAATTAGCTCAGAACTAAATCAGTAATGGAGGCAGATAAAATGTTTAGTGTTTTAAAATAATTTAGAAATGCTTTTGTATGATAAAATTTTTGAAAGTTGTGTTTAAAATTTTGATTAAGTTTTAATTACAATTCCCGACCTCCAAATGGTAGTTTTAAATCCGTTCTTCCTGTATAATGCCAGTGTGCACATTTTATTTTCTTATCAGTTGAGTATTTTCTTGATAGTGTCGAACATTTAAATAGGCATTTAAGGTTATTATTATTTCATTCACTATATATGATGATATGCTTATTTTTCAACTTTTCTTACTTGTCATTTTTTAAATATAACAAGTACAGACATTTAATTAGATAAAAGAAAAAAAAAATTCCTTCTAAATTAAGGGGAAAAAAGGTTGCAAAAATTTCATATTTTTAAAAAATTCATGTCCTTTAATCTTATTAAGAAATAGTGTAGGAAGTCTAAATATAATAATATATTTCATTTCAGCTAGAAAAACTAAAAATCAGGATGACCAGATGGTTGCTAGAAAGTAGTACCGGAGCTATTGATGCTGCTCCTATTGTGAGCTTTTATTTTATTAAAACCTGCTTGCATTTTATCTGACATATCCTTTCTTTCAATTAATTAACTTACGAGTTTTAGTGACCACACTTTACATTTGTAATCCCATATTTATTATTGCAACATTTTTTTTTTGTTTTTTTGTAGGCAAAATTAGCTCTTGGAATTGACGTTTTGGAATAATCAGCAGTAATAATTGTAAACACATTTACGATAAAATTAGATATTTTTATTTACATAAATACAAATTTTAGTAGAAAACAAAAGGAAACATAACTAGTTACTTAAAACTAGAATACTATGTACACAAATTGATCTCATTTGTAAAAAATTCCTATACATAAAAATGTAAGTAAAAAGCTGCATGAAAAATACAATAAATTCAGGCACTTTTCAAAAACAAATACTCTTATTAACAATCATTCAAAGAACATGGAAGCCTAACAAGTCTCACTGTATCTTTACTTAAAATAAAATTCTATATAAGAATATATTTCTAAAACATTAATCAAATTTGATTGTTAATACATGAATAGTATATAATATTCATTCAGAATTTTTAAAACAAAAAACACAATAAAAATGTCACATTCAACATTTTTTATTCTTAATGAAACCTGTATTCTGACAAATAACAAAAGTTATTTTTACTTATGATCACTGAATTCATATACTTCTAATCAATATACCCTATTCAAATTCAAAATTTATAAACTTTTAAAAACTTTAATTATTATATTTATTATGTGCAGAAAGTTTATAATCTATAAGAAGTACAGATATATTAGTTACAACTTAAAATATACGTTGTGAAATTATTAAAAAAATTAAATTAATAAGAATGTTTGAAATATTACTTAGATATGAAAAACTAGATATTTTTTTATTTATTTTTTCAGATTAAGTGGGGTGGGGGGAATCAAGTTTATCTTATTAGATTAGGCAATATGTTAAACCTACACACGTTAACACAATTCTTTCAGTTTTTCAGAACAATTACACAGTTTAATATTTGCTAGCAGAAAATAATCATATGATACCAAAGTTTAAAGATATAAAAATATTTTTATGTGAGTATGCCGAAGTAGCTAACAAATTAGCAAGTTGGAATTCATTGTAAATATTACTCCTTACATAAAATCTGAAGAAATGAAAATATCACAGATTGTTAATGAAAAACAAAACAATAACAAAGGAGTTGTTATAAGCATTGGCAATACTGGAATAAGATGAGAGAAAAATCAACAAGGATTTAAATATATTAACTGTAATCCTGTTAAAATATAAGCTGAAGATTACTACAGTATATGGAATGGAATTTTTTTTGTGGAATGTAAAACAAACACAGAAGCAACGGATCAAATCTTTGAAAATATCATAAAGCAAAAACAGTGTTTCTCACAAAACAAGCAAATACAAAAGTTGGCAATTATGTAAAATCTAAACTTCATGTTTTTTGTTTTTTTTTGTGTTTTTTTTTTTCCCTTCCTGAAGGTATATGTTAAAAATTCTCAAAATTGTTTCCAAATGATAACAGCAAAGTTGTTTGGTTTTTTTTCTTCAAAGAGTGCTATCTAGGAAATAAAAAATGCATTTAATTCTGAAATTTATATTAAATGCATAATAAATAAAGATAAAATAAATTGGGGGACAGAATAAATAGGCAAAAGTCTATAAATTACAAAGAAAAAAATAAAATAAAAAAAAAGTCTATTAAAATGAGACAGAAGAGAGTTCCAAATAATTTACAATTCATTTTGCAACTGATAAGATAAGAAATTAATAAAACAGGCATCAAACGATAAAAGATATATACTTTTATTCTGTATTAGCTCTTGCAGAAAGAATTATTTCATTCAAAAAATTATTATGCATATTTTGGAATGTTTGGAAAACACAAACACATATCAAAAAGACTCAAAAGGCATCAAACAATTATGCTATATGTGTGTGTTAAAATGATTTAAGATGCAGAATCAAAGAAAACTACTGTGCTTCATTAAAAAGGACAGTAGCTATACAATATGTATATTTTTTTTTTTTCAATTCATCATCTTTTAAAAATTGACTCCAGATTAAAAACTAATTTTATCTGTTCGTTATAGTAAAATCATTGCAGTTGCATAAAATAAAAATAATTAAAAATGAATCATACTATTTCCATCAATTCAGCAATTGTTTTAAAAAGAGTAGTAAGGTATTTTTTAAGTATTTTTTTAAAATTTAATTTCTGGTTATAGTTGTAAAGATCTATCAATGAATAATTTAATCATTAAAAATTCATCGGATCTCAGAATACTGACTAATCTCTATAAAATATTGTAAAATCATAAAAGTATCTCGATATATTCTGTATCAAGACACTTTTTAAAATTCATAATATTTTCCTATTTAGAATTAAAACATTTTTTAAATGAGCAAGAATAAAACTTGCCATTTAGGAATAAATCTGAAAACTAAATAAAAATTTACATCAGACAAGAACAAAACTCTGCTTCTAAATACACGCATACAAAACTTTCAATTTAAATAAATATTTGGAAATATTCTGAATAAAAATTAACTTGGAAACAATTGCTCATCACTAACAAACCAACGAATCATCACACTTTTACTTACTTGCAGTAAGTAAAAAAAATTTTAATGAGACAAAAAACATCAGTATTTTTCATACATATCATTTTCACAATTTTTTTTAAAGAAAGCTCACTTTTAATTGCCCTAATAGGTGGAAGGTAGCTGCTTTGAAAAATAAAATCTCAAATATATGTACCTACATAAAAAATACAACAATTTTCTTAACAATAAAATAACTGCCTTGAAATATGGACGGGTAGACTCCAAAACGTTAGAATATTCAATAGTGCTCGAACACCAATAAGAATTTTAAGTATGAACAGTCACACGAACACTCCCACAATGGTTTATTGTTACACTTCCACTGCAATGAGAAGGTAATTGAAGTGATCAGGATGAATAGATTAATGAAGAAAAAGCTGCAAAAGTTCCCATTAAATTAGAATAAACTTTCAGAACCTTTAAAAAACTAATTTCTTATAAAATTTCATAAAAATAAAAAATATATTAAAAAAAAATTAAAGGAATTTTATTTCTATAAAAATATTTAACAATTTTTTTAAAGAGCTCTAAAGGCTTTCAACTTTTATAACTTAAATGTCAACTGCTGCACATGCTGATACAATTTAACTTAATTAACTGACACAACTTAATAATAATTTAATTGATATTTTTTAAAAATATGCAAGCAGTATTCACTAGCAAAAAGTCAGACTTCATTTTATTTGAGATGTAAAAATTACTAAAGCAAAGATATCTTTTCAAGTTTTAATAATTAATAGAAGTTTTGAAAGCATAATCTATTATTCATAAAAATGGTTAAGTATTACAGCTTTTGCTCCAAAGTCCCATATTTGAAAAACACTAAGATTTTTTTTGGGGGGGAGGGATCAAACTTTGGACCCAGGCACTATGTGAGAATATAACTTATTGTTTGGATAAAAATGATGCACATTCATTCGGCCATAATTTCCATGATCATGGGTTTCATGTACAAAATATGGTTTGCCTTGAGAATGTCCTAACCCATGCTCTGCTGTATGTGTTCCACGAGGCAAAGAATTCGAACTAACATCAGAGCTTTGGCTTGTTGTATGTTTTTTCATAAGATGGTGTCCTGCATGATCAAAGAAAGTTCCGGGAGGTGGAATATCAGGAAGAACACTTGGAAGAGGCTTTGGATCTAGCTTGGGAGGATTTTTAACAGGTGGTCCATGATGTGAGCGTTGGTTAATATGTTGCTGGATTTCTTTGTAGTTCATATAATGGCTATATCGATTTGGGTCTCCAACAGGATGGACTTTGGATGAGCCACTGAAAAATTGAATAGTTAGAAAGGCATTAAATGAGTTCAATAAAAAATTATATCCAAATCGAATTTATGATAAAAAATTAATAAAAAAAAGTACATTTTAACAGTTTTTATTTGTATTTAATTTTAATTTGCAGTCTTCCTTCTAATAAATATTAGAAAGAAACATTTTCCCTTATTAGTCAGAATCGTATTTGAATCACTAACATGAAGTTTGAAAAAGAGATTTCACCTTCAATAAACCTACATTGAAACAGGTTTAAAGCAATAATAATTAAAAATTAATCTAAGAAACCAGTGAATAAACTTATTAAAATCTTATCTAATCACTATCGTACTGGATAATTTTAACTTGACATTATTAAATGTAAGTTTTCATATTTCTAGAAATAAATAGCACAACTATTAAATTATTTCTATGACAAATATTATTTTCCAAATGCTATTTCTAATAAATAAATCCATAGAAGTCAAAAATAATGATGAAATCAATAAATTTTGTCAAAATTTTCATATTTTAATCTATACTTATAATAAAGCTCAATATGTGTGTGTGTTGGCGCTCTACAGGCCAGACCGTTGGACCTACAGCTACCAAATTTGGTACATGTATACCTTGGAGGTCCGGAATGTGCACTTCGGAGCCCTTTTTTAGAATTTTTTATTAGAATTTGAATAAATTAAAATTTAAGAGAAATTTTGACGTTTTTCCGCTATAACTTCCGAAAATATTATTGCACAAGTATGATTTTTATATCAATTTAAAGATTAAAAAATTAGCTTTCTAACGGTATTAGTGTTTTTAATTTATAACGTAAGCTTCTATTTTTAAAGAATTTTTAAAGAAATATTTTAACCATGTTTTTATCATGTGACTGGATAAAATAAAAGAATGCCAGAAGTTCAAATTAAAAAAACTATCATCGCAAAATAAATCTAAAGAAATGCAACTTTCAGCACGTGACTGGATAAAATAAAATAAAATGTGATATTTTCTTTAAAAAATAAATGCAAAGCAAAGGTTTCTACAATCGTTTGCAATATCTATATCATTAACTCAATAAATCTTATTTATTTACGGTAAACCTGATTGAATTTTGACAGGATATGCATTGAAATCCCGAATTAATGGCATATTTATGTAATCATTTGCAATATCTGTATCATTAATTTAATATTTTTTTTCCCTTTCTCGCTTTCTTTAAAAAAAAACATATTTAATATTTTGGCAACATCATCGAAATTTTTTTTTTAATATTTTGGAAGCATAACCGATGGTTCAAACTGACTGATTTATAAAATTAAAGAATATTATTAGGAAAAGGTGTACTTTTAGAACTTTCCGTCCATCATCTTAAAGAAAATATTTATTTCAGGCCAATACGTGCTCGGAATTACTTCAAGGCTAATGAATATATGATTTAATTGAAAATTTTAGAACGAATTACTCATGGCGAACCAGCTGGTCGCCAAAGGCGGCTAGTAATTAATAAAAATTAACCTAAGAAACCAATGTATAAATTTAACAAAATCTTATCGAATCACTATCATACTGGACAGTTTTAACTGACATTATTAAATGCAAGTTTTCATATTTCTAGAAATAAATAGCTCAACTATTAAATTATTATGACAAATATTATTTTCCAAATGCTATTTCTAATAAATAGAAGCATAGAAGTCAAAAATAATGATGAATTCAATAAATTTTGTCAAAACTTTCGTATTTTAATTAACAATAAATATTAATTAACCTTTCATTGATCAAAAATTCAAAGTCCACTTACTGAGGCACTTCTTTATGAATATCAAGACTCTGAGATCTTCCATGAATTACTTCAAATGGCATAGCCTAACATAGAGAAATAGTCATTATTAAAAAGTATATGAATGAATAGCATACAAATATTTATCAGCAATCATTTACCTTAAACTGAATTTAGAACAAATTTTTAATTTACTGATTTATGAAAATGGTAAAAATAACATTAATGAAGTATTATATTTTCAACTGCACAAATAGAATACAACTGAGGGGGTGGGAAATCAAATTAGTTATTTATAGCAAAAGTATTTTTTAAAAAAGCCTTACATAATTGCCTTCTTTTTCCTTAAGCTCATTCTCATAATACTCTTCCTTCTGTTCCAGTGGATACTGGCCCTGTCGCCGTTGATGCATGCGTTGGTACTGTTCACGTAAACTCTGCATACGTTCCTGACGATTAGGGACAGAGTCCACACCTGATAAAGGCGAATGCTCCCTGGGAATTTGTGGAAGCTGACGCCTGCCACCTTCCCGGCTAGAATCGGATAATCTGAAAAGGTTTTAGAAGATCATTAACAAAATGGATAAAAGTAAAAAGCTGTAAAAATGAATTTACCTAATTTACCTACAATTTTCTAAAGCCTATTAACTAGATAACTATGATAAGATAAATACTAGCAGTAACAGCAAGAATCACAAAAATTTGTAAATGAGACGATTTTTGAAAGCAAAAGATAGAGTTACAAAATCAGACAGTAACAAAAGCAAGTATTTCTTTAAAAAAAAATATTAGAATGATAAATGTTAATAAAAAATTCTCTATTAATGATGTAAATATAATAGAGTTTACTAAAAAAGATTAAATGTTATACTGCCATTCCTATATTCCACAGTTACCTAAGGTATTAAAAAGGGCAGTTATACAAATGATTTACAATTTCAAAAAGCAATAAAATGAAAGTAATTGCCACACTTAAGTAAGTTAAGAATATTAAATAGTGATTAGAATAGTATGTCGTATAGTGATTAGAAGTACAAGGAAGAGATTTATACATTTCAGAAGTTCGGTCTTTGCTGATGACAACAAGGTAAAATATTAATGCTAGTATTAAAAAAAAGTAAGGAAATTAAAAATAATAATAATATCTTTCTTGTATGCTATTAAAGGAGAAGGGGAATACTGCGCACTGGGTGCTTTTTACCCTCACTATAACTAAAAAAAAAATTAATAAATGCATTAGACATACTTGTCTTGTTCTTTTGGAGAGGTACTTGAGTGAGGTTGAGAAAAATCAGAATCTTGAGCAGAATCATCATCTTTGCCTTTTAAGTCTTGGGATTGTTTTCTGTTTTTTCCAAATCTATTTGAATTGAATATTGAAAATCAATAATTCTTAAAGAAAATCATCCAGTTAATTAACATCCTAGAGTTCAATCAAGTTGTTAAATTTTCAGTAAAATCCTGGTCCAGTGATTGCTTTATTTTACCAAAAATGACAAAAGTAAAAAATCGCCAATCAACATAGCTGACCATATAAATAATGCTAAAGAAACACGTTTTTTTAGTTAGCTAAATAGTTAAATTAAAATTGTAAGAATTATTGATCACAATTGTTTTATCTAAAAATAAATTAAAAAAAAATAATTGTCACAATTCCTGTACCTTCTTTGAATTCCAAAGTAATGACCTTTTACAAATTGGTGGCCATGGTGGCCCATACTTTAAAGAAGGCAAAGAGCAGCATTTTTTTACTCAAAAAAATTCCAATGACTTTGCTAGCAATAGGAGAAGAAACCACTAGCACTAGCTCTTTAAACTTACTGAGAGTGGATTCTGAGAATAGCAAGAACATCACAAGGAAAAATGAAAGTATCTACTCCTAACAGCTTTGATGCTAGATATTCTGCTTGCTATTTTGGGTTACCATATACGCGACAGCTTGGTTTAATGTGTCCCCAAGAAAGAAAAAGTTAAAATTATAGGTCTAACTTACAGGAAAAGGCTGAAATTATAGTAAAAAAATTAACATTTTTAAAACTGAAAATTATGTATTGAATGAATTAAGTTGAATTGAAGTATTATAATTTATATCATTCATCACTGTACAAAAATCAGTATATCATGAATTTTAATAACCAGATAATCGATTTTAAAATAGTATCAAATTCCATTATATGGCAGTTCTTTATTCATTAAATTTTACACAAAAAGTAAATTACAGTAAAGACCAAAAGATGATCACAATTTTCTAATATTCCGAGAAATTGAAGATTAGTTAACAACATTATACTTAAAAACCCTATAGTATTGTTTATATTAAGCAAAGTCACACAAAAAAGATATCGATAAACCTTTTAATAAAAGAAAAAAAAAAGTGTGAGATTTTTCTTGATTTTCACAAGTTAGAAAATAAATTGTATAAAAATATTAAGGGAAAAAATTCAACAAGATTTCAAATTCTGAAGAATAATTTAAAAGCATATTTTAATATATTTAGCATACAACCATCTTAATAAAAAGTAAAAAATAAATTAATCTAAAGGAAAAAAGTCACGATAAAAATAAAACAGATAATTTTTTTATCCCCCCTGTGTATTACTATTAAAAATTTTCAATTGCAATGTTTTTATAGTCCCACCTCCTTATTTTCTACAGCTTCTTTCCCTATCAGGATTTCAATCTTAAACAATATATTTAATATAGCACCAAAATAAATCTCACTTGAAAACAGAGCCAAGACCCTTAAGTAAGCTCTTCTTTTTGGAGGATTTACTATTTCTACAGTACATACTAAGGAGATCATCATGGAATGGATCCTCTACACTGCGTGTTAAGATGTGGCTGCCACTTTCACTTTCTTCGTCCACTGAAACAAGCACAAAAAAATTCATTTAATATACAGAATTTCAAGTATTAGTTAAGGAATCATTCTATACAAGCTCAATAAAAAATTATCAGTTTCTATTACTGCATAAACTGGCAATAAAATTCAATTTAAAAAAATGATTTCTGGTAATTAATTTTAATTTCAGGGTATAGAATTCAAAGAATAAACATAAACCATAATCAATTTAGTTTTAAAATAGTACACATTTCAAATGAATAACCTGCAGAATAATTGATACCATCATTCATGTGTTTTTATTGATTAAAAAAATAACTGTCACTGATAACAATGTCTCATATTTCTGATTTGATCAGTAGTGAATGTTCCAAAAGAAACCATTAGTCACAAGTAAAGAATAATATAAGATATAAACTCACAAGTTTCCATGGTTACTGCAGTTGCAGGTGCATCGTAGGACCGATCCACAGCTGCTCGGAAACTTTCATTGCAGCCTCTACCTCGGGCACTTCGTGAGCTTCCAGACTGTAATGCTCGCTTCAGAGCCTCATCATCTTTATTAAGTTCTTGCAACATAGTTTGGAGACTCTCCAAACTACTAGATTTTCGAAGGCCCAAGGAAGGACCCACAACTTCATTCCTGTTAGGAGCTGAAACTAAAAAATTATTTGATGAAATGCCTAAAAATTAAATATTTTCCAATCTTAATTTTAAATGAAATCTGGAAAGAAATTAAGGATAATTCACATTTGAAAATATTTTAGCTGTCATTTAAAAAAAAATTTCCTAGACGGGCTTAAAATATAGAAAGAAGTGACTGAATGAATCCAGACAGTGCTAATTCTCAATTTTTTTAGAGTTGGTAATAATAACATAAGAATGCTAACTAGGAAAAATAGTAATATTGTTGTATGATCAAATAACCAATGATAGAATGTCTCACTTTTAGAAGAGATCAATGCATGATTGATGTTAAGCATTAATAACTATATACAATACTTATGACATCATTCGTAGATACCCAATCACTCAATGACCTGGATATAATGGATGGAGAGTTTATGATTTTTTTTAAAAATAAATAATTATGAAAAAAAAAATCAAGACATCTTTATGACATGTGTAAAAAAAACTCTTTGCCTGAAATTCCATTAGAAAAGCTGGCATTATTTATACATTCTATACAAAATGATTTTGTATCATTAAAAATCTGCCTTCTGAGAAATATAATTATTTTATGCTTTTAAAATTTAGAATTCTTAGCATCTAACAAATCTGTTAATTAAATGCCTCATATATATTTAAACACTTGTAAAATTATAATGATAAGAACGGAAAGTAATGTAATAATGAAAATGGTCATGCTACTCTCAACAAAGTGAGGATTTGGACAACAATAATTCAAACATTAAACTGAAAAGATCAGCTTGAATTTCTAATAGATTTAAATTATTGTAAGATAAACATAAATTTTCAATCAAATAAAAAATAATTTAATAATATAAATGATTAATTAAATGAGAAAAGCAACTAGCTAATTAATACTTCCTAGAGGATAATTTATGATTAACTTACTGACACCAGCCACAGGACTTGTCCTCTTATCCTCTATTGCTTCATCAGACTCAAAACTTTGTTGTTGTCTCTCTTCCCTTGCCTTTTTGTTCCTTTGATATGTACCAGTACTGCGAGCATCAAGTTGAGCATGCCTTTTTTCAGACATGCTTTGGCGACCAAACCCATCCCTGGCAAAACCAGGATTGCTTTCATCAAGGGATAATCTGAAATATGCCAATAAAATTGATAAATTATTCTTTCTCTAAGCTCAATTAAAATAAAAAATAATTATAATATTTTCCATTATTTTACACTTTAGAATTAAAAATATGAATTATAATTTAATGTTTATTTTGCATAAAACAAATTATTTGCATCAATTACGGTAATATTATGTTCCATTTTCAGGGATGGAGAATTTATAATACAACAATTTTATTAAATGCTTTTTTTTTCCAAATTTTTTATTTATTAGCTCACTGCTAAAAATTCAACTTTTAGTTTTAATTATTTTTAAAAAGTCATCTCATCTTTTAAATCTTACTATACAATAAACAAACGATAATTATTAACTAAATCTAAGATTTGATTTATTGTGTTACCTGAATACAGCATGGAAGCAGTATTTTCTTAACCTTTTTATGAATGAAAAAAGAACAATAAATAAAATAGTGTCTCATTAAGATGGAAATTTTTTTTTTTTCAATATCTGTAGTTGGTTGGAAGCCATAAGCAGAAAGTGATTTTTAACCCATAACTATTTTCTTTAATGCCAAATTTAAATAAATAAAAGATAAAATGAAATTTTCTATTGTAAAATTTCAAGTTATCATGTGAGAACATTATTTCTTAAATGGTCGCAATTAATTAAAACCAGCTTGAAACAATTATGAGTATTCTTTGCCGGTCTCTCTCTCTGTATATATATATATAATGGTAATTTTTTAAAACTTTCATTTTTAATTTTTCTGACTGGCAAAACAAAGTTTAAGAGCTCAATTAATTTTCAGATGGGGAGAGGGAAAACTAATTTTTTTCTAAATATCGACACATGCACAATCTGATAGTCTCATGATTGTTTCAAACCAGTTTAAACTGGTTAATGATTTAAATTAATTCCTAAGGATTCAGGGAATTATAATTTGGAAATCAAGTTGTAACTTTAGTTAGCATTAATTTGTCAAATATATGTATTCTTTTTTTAATAACCTTATTTTAATTAGTTGAAATTATTCCTGAGCCAATAATCTTTATCGATTAAACACAAATATTTAATTTGTTTGGTTTATTTTTTAAAAAACATTGCTGGAATTAAGCAATAATACTGTAATTTCCAAGGGGAAAAACTACAACAGCAGACAATAATTCAAGAGCAATGAGTGAAAAATGATTCCATTGTAAAACTACATTAGTAGACGATAGATAATGGAAAAACTATACTGTAAAAGCCAACTCCAAAAAAAAAAAAAAAAAAAAAAAAAAAAAGATAAATTGCCAAATTGTTGCCTAACACATTTTGAGACTCCAACAATATGTTGCCTTCAAATCGCTTTAAAAACCTCATTCAATCACTTCAAATCATGTTCTCATATGATCAAAGCTACACTTATGTATGTTAATTTGTAATTTTTTGAATGTATAATGTTTATGAGAACAAAGAGAATTAAATAAAAATATTTATTGGTGACATTTAAATAAAAATATCTAGTTTTAACATATTTAAGAAGTTATGTATAATTTTGAATGTATTTGGTAACAATAATTTATTTATTTAATGATGGCAATATGATCTGCTGAACTATCAGTGTCAATAAAATCATTACTTATGGTCAATTAAAGCTGCAATGTTTCATTGTTTTTGCCTAAGGATTGAACATAATTTGAAAATAATAACCAAGAGAATATGGAAATCCATCTTTGTCTACCAGGGCAGATTATTTTTTTAAGAATTATTGACAATGACAGGTTTTATGCGAGGACAAAATAATTCATATGAATAGAGGTGCAGAATTCCTGGAAACTATATTTAAAAAGAGATTAAAAATTTCCAATAATGATAAAATTATCATTTAAATCAAATCACAAGGAATTAAGAGAAGATATAACAAAAGAAATTCAGAATGAAAAGAAATCAATACATACTGGCTATCAGCAGGCACGGCATTCAGATTTTCAGTAACATTGCCATTCATTTGTTGTGGATCTATACTATTTTTCTTGATACCAGGATCATATTCACCTTCAATCAGAACAGTCTCTCCTTGACTTGAGCTAATGGGACCAGAATATAATAATTTCTTATCATCGGTCCCATTTGTTCCATGTCGAGAATATCCGTAAATATCACTTGCATTTTTTTCTGAAGAAACACCAGTTAGTCGTTCAATAACTGGATTACAACCAGGCAACCCTGGCGTGTTTTTCTGTATATCATCCAAATCAGTCAATTGAGTCAATCTAGGTAAGCCATTCTGTTTCAAACTGTTCCTTTCTAATGACTCATCAGAGATATTGCCACTATTTTTCATGCCAGAGGTGGTCTCAAGTTTTACTGCAGGATTTGCACCATCGGCACCATTTTCATTAGGCATATTAATACGGCGAGCTATAGTGAGAATAATGGCATTGCGAATGGGTCCGTCTGTTTGGGTCATAGCATTTCGTAGAGTTTCCATTGCACTGCTGTTGCTCATGCCAAGTAATGAAATACCATTTATATTCACTAATTGATCATTGGTTTGCAGTCTTCCATCCTAAAATTATATGTATAAGAATAAATTGAGATAAAATATATTAATCAGAAATTACAAGAAACATAAATAATAAACAAAAGTTAACTGTTTTACTATCACAGTAATTTTTAGTAACATTTTCAATATAAATATGACATTTCAAAACGTACAGCAGGTTTGAATACATTATTTCCATTTATGATATGCTAGTTACCTTTGGTGACTTGCAAATTTGATAACTTTGCAAAAAAAAAAAAAAAAAAAAAAATCAAATGCAGCAGTTATAAAGAAGCCAAAGGCCCAATTTGTTAACAAAGTATTGAGAAAATTGGTGGTTGTTTTTATATGGAACAAGCTGAGTCTTAAATTTCAATTGAATTAATCACTGACTTGAAATGATTACGTTCTTGAATGCCATTTGCAGTCATTCACATGCTTCATATACTTAAACAATGGAAGAATTTTTATGGACAACAATGCACCATGCAATTGGATCACAACTTTTTGTTAAGAGTTTGAAGAATTCCAAAGAAGGCTTTATATAAACTGGATATTATTATTCTTTGTGAAGGAAATGCATAGATCATTCAATATGAATCACAGTGAAGATTTAAGAAATATTATCATGAGTCAGAGTGGGAATTCTAACATCAACAACACTTTTGCAATTATGGACTTCTGCAACATAGCTCAGTATATTTGGGCTTAATACTTCTTTAAGTGTACCACAGTGAAGATTTTTGAAATATGCAGGGCAGTGTATAAACTATTAGTACAGAGTATACTTTTTTTTAATCTTGATGCATTATCAGCAAATATTCTATGACTCATCAGACAGAGACAGAATTCACATTCTATATAGATGAGAAAAATGAAGGGCTTAGTACTCAATAAGAAGTGAGAAAATACGTATTACAATTGTGAGTTTTAGTAAAAAACTTTTCTGGTATTGGTGGGCAAAGAAATGAGTTCATAGAACTCCCAGCCTGCCCTTCTGCCACATTAATTATAATATATACATATATATGCACATGTACAAACACGTATATTCAGCAATGCTAAGTTTTATAAATTAATCAAAATTTTTTTAAAAACAAATGAAAATTATACCTGAAAAAACATTCTAAGGTATACACTAACACTTTCCCAAGTAAATATGTTTCTCACCTTAAATCCAGAGGTTTGTCTTTTTAAGTCCAAATACACACTCTCTTTTATTAGATTTAATGTAAATAAATCTGGCAATAAAGTTTTGGCAGTAAAATTACAGCCAAAAATGAAGAATACTGATTAATTGATTCTTTATACAGAATGATGAAAGATAAAATCCACTAACAGTAACAAAGTAACATTCCTGGGAGAGCCTTTTAAAAACATAACTGCATTTGTATAAAATTCAATATACACAAATATGCTGTTTTCTTTAAAGGAAAAAAAAATCCCATGTTAAAAGAATGACTACAATGAATGTAAATATATACCTTGGAGGCAGCTCCACCAGGTATAACAGATTTAATAAATATTCCCAGATCAACTGAGCCATTGGCAGTAGTTGTGCTTTTCCCTTTAACACTCACACCCAATCCAGCAGAATGCGAGTCTGTTAAAGGAATTTGGAAGGTAAGGATTTCTCGGTATTTCCAAGGGAAAATTCCTGCCTCGTCTTCTACTTTGTTTGTAACCTGTAAATAAAGAAAAACATTATATCACTTGGAATGTTCTATTTATAATTACTGTTTTCTGAAGGAATAATGGCTTTCTTATCATATTTCCTTTAATTATTAATTTTTGTATTTCATTAGTATCATATAAATTTTACATATATTTTGCATTTAAAATATTTAAATATTGGCATTGTCAAATAATCATGCAATTAAAAACATTAATTTTATGATAGAGAATCACAAAACAATAATGTAAATAAGTCACAAAAACTACAAACAAATTAAAAATAATTTAGAAGTTATACCACTTCACTATCTGTTTCAGCAGCTTCTGTTTCTTCTACTTCCTGTCTGGAAACCACTAATTGGACAGTTTTACCAAGAGGAATATTACGCAAGATAGAAACAGCTTCTGTCTGACTTTTTCCAGTCATAGGGGTACCATTCACCTATTACACATCAATAAAAGTAATATAATGAAGTGTGAAAATGTTAAGACTCATTATTATAAAATATTTTAATTAATAGGCTGTTAAAAAAATAATTTTGAGTAGACAAGTTTTTATTTTTTCAAATATTTGCTATAAAATGACAACAGAAAAAAAAGCATTTCTTTATTATATTTAATTTGTTTTTGGGAGTATTTAAAACTTTGATGTTTTATAAATATGTAATATCAAACTTTGCCCATAAAAGTAAACAAATTTCCACATAATGTCATTTCACTGTATGAATACTTTTTAAATGTAATCATATCACATAGCAATTTTTCCCCCCACAATTAGTCATCTTTGACGATCAGCTTATCCTTTATCGAAAATGTTATTTTGACAAGATGAAAAAAATATTAAGTTAATGGAATCAGTTTATTAATTAAAAACTCACAGTATCATGAAAGAAGGATATGTTGAAATTAATGCAGAAGAAAAAAATCATACTTTAGAGTAAATACTCAAAGAAAGTATCAAAAAACTTTTAAAAAGATTAAAACAGATGAGTAAATGGGAAAATTAGTTCAACGATTTTTTTTTTTTGTGTGTGGAGTTACTTTTAGAAGATATACCTGAAAACATGAAAACTGCTTTATTAGCTGAAATTTTAATCAACTTTTGTCTTCTAAAAAGTTAAAAGTAATTATCTTTTTGTTTTAAAAATGAAGCATGCCAAATTTATCCAAGATCAAATTAAAAAAAAAATCTTTATGTAACAGGCATACTAACGTTCATTTTTATACATAGGTAAATAGATCATTAGGTATAAATATTTTCTAACTTTAAATTTCCAACAATGAATTTTGTAAGACTTTAATTATGTCATTTATCATTCTACACTATTTTATAAAAATGGATATACGGCAATGTGTTTTTCCCCCTTCAAACTCTTCAGAATTAAACCATAACAAAACCCTATAATAATTTTTATAATACATAGAGAAATAGAAATAATAAATGCATAAGGTAAGATAAAAGTAATAAATTCACCTCCAACAATCTGTCTCCAGGTTGTAGCCTTCCATCTTCAATAGCAGCTCCTTTTGGAAGGACGTTTTTTATATAAATAGGAGAGTTCCCACCAGCAGGATTATCTCTGGTGGTTATGCTAAAACCCAAACCTGATGAACCTATAATTAGAAGACATCTTAGAGTTAATTATACAAAAGAAACTGCAATCACCTTCTTTTAAAGAAATTTCATCATGGAAACTAATTAGAAAAAAGAGTTCATTAGTATAAAAATAGTAATGAAGGGAAATATTGAAATACAACAGGAAAATAAACTGTACTTTGAAAGATCTGATTAATCTAAAAGTATTAAATAAAGATTTTCGCTTGTTTAACATAAAATTCTTATATGTGATTAAGTGACATATAATTTATAAATGTAAAAGACAAGCATAATAAAATTTGAAAATAAATAAAAATGCTGACACATTTTAATGAATGTCAAGCAGAACAAAATACTCAAATTATTAAACAGAAATCTAAAATTTTAAAACATATTAGTAATAAAATCTAAATAGAATTTCAACATTAATCTGAAAATCAGTTTGACAGTCAGAATTATTACATTCTAGGAGAAAAAAAAAATTTGAAATGGAATTATATTAAATCTTTTTTAGAGGTATATTAATGGAATACACAAATATATTTTATAAAATCTTAAAACATATTTTAAGAAAAAAAAATCCAAAGATATTTCAGAAAAATTATAAAAGAAAACCTTTTTGCACTAAAGTGTAATGAACAAAGTGACTTAAATTAAACATTCAAATTATAATCAATTTGATTGGAAATCTTAAGAGAATTTCATATTATATTATATATATATATAAAGAAGTCATTCCAGAGCCAATATTGAAAATATGAAAAGATTTTAATTAAAAATACCTTTTGTTAACTCAATTGTTAACATCCTGCCAATTTTCCTTGTATTTGCAGAGGCAAGTCTGCGCATGGCCGAAGCAGGGACTTTCTTGGTTGGGGTGACCGTTGCAACTTTTGTACTAACTCCGCCTGCTGATGAGAATAGAAGATACATTTATTAAAAAAGATATGAAACTCATTACTATAAAAAAATAGAAATATTTTGCCAATAATTATTTATTTTATGTATAATCTTTAAATCTCTTAAATCAATGATTAATCCAGAATATTTATACCTATTTATGGATTAAAGATGTAACTAAATAAATATGTCCAATTAATGTGAAACATTTATTTTTGGAAGAAATCTTGCACTCCTTAAGTACTAAAGAAATGCAAGATTTATCCTCGAAATCCACAATTAACATTTCAATGATAAAAGGTGTACATGGACCAGAATGGATCGTTCATGAGAATTAAATGTAGGCTTTTTTGTAGGACAAAATGCGAAACAAAAATCATCATAAATGAAGTTGTCTGATATCAAATGCTCAGTTACAGATGACTTTTTCATCCTAAACTTCAACATAAGAATTGTTTTCAAATAAATTTTATATAATGATTTAAAAATATTTAAAACACATTTATGAGAAGAAAAACAAGAATACGTACATATATAAGCAGAAAGTCAGCATTAAACAATACCAATAAGAATATGATTACAGTATTTAAATACAACAGAACACATTTAGATATACAAAAAAAAAAAAAAAAAATGAATTACAGGACAGTAGATTAAAAAAGACATGTTTTTGATCTTCAACAATTTTAATAAATTAAACTTAATAGAGAATATTAAACAATTAAAGTTATACATCAATAACAGAAAAAGAAAAACATCTATAAACAAATCAGATATTAAAATCCCAGTAAAATATATAACAAAAATAGGTTGTGATATCACATATCAGAGAAAATAGAATAATATAAAATCCTTGATAGATTGGAAAGTGAAATATTGAATAATAAATATTAATTAAAAAGAAATAATCTGAATAAAAAGCAGATAACTATAATTTTAATAAACAAGAAAAAGCACAGAGCAATTGAAAAATTAATGTACAAAGATGTGTAAACGTACTCAAGATAAATAATTCAAAATGTTCTTAATAACAAGTTAGTTTTGATATGCAATTTAATATATAGCATGAGCAAATTATAAATAATATTGAGTTCAACATAATGTTAATCACAAATTCAAGGAAATAAAGAACAAAGATATGAACTAATAATAAATTTGAATTAGCCAAATTATAGAATATTGCTTAAAAAAATTAAACACAAATTCAAGCCTAACCTCTTTCTTCTCCTTCAACTAATGCAGCTCCTTCTTCATCTGGTTTTTTAACAGTTTCTCCAATATTGGGTTTTGGATAAACTGGTGGTGGTGGTTTCTTGGGGACCGCAGCTGTTTTTGACTGAAAATGCCCTTGCCCCCTAACTAACTCCAGCTTTATCTGGTGTGATTTGAGTGCATTTTTGAAAATCTCTTGAGCAGTTTGAAAACTCACATTCTGCAAACTTTTACCATTGATTTCTGTTATTCGGTCCCCAACATGAAAGCGCCCGTCACGGTCAATTCGACCACCTGCCTCAATACCTTGAATCATTAGACCCGTATCTCTGAAAATACAAAATTCATAAGATATTATAAATGTAAAATAACATTTGGATAAAAAATGATTTTAAAAATATTAAAACTTTATTTATAACTTAGGCAAAAAATTAAAAGCAGTAAAATTACAATATGTGTTTATTTCAGATATCACATCAAATTTCTAAATAAAAACATGAACAATGAAAATTAAGATCTGATATTGAAACAAAATTATAAGTAAAAGTAATTTCACAACTTTTATTTTATTAAAGAATAGCAAATGTTAAACAGAAATAGGTATTAAATTCAGTAATAAATATCAAATGGTCTTTTAACATAAAAGAAGGTAATTTATAAATTGTTTGTACTTTAACCAATGAACAATGCATTTGAAATAAAGCTCAATTTTAAATTTAAAAAAAAAATGAAAGCTTTTCATAAATAAAGTAAATATAATAAACATATAAAGAATTAGAAAATAGTAACCAGGCATTGATTAGAACAAGCCCTCAGTGTTTATTGTGCAATACATATTTTTGTTACATTAATGTTCTAAATTTAATCTTTATTAAAGAATAATCTCCAAGAAGAGCTTTCCTAATTATAATACATACCTCCCTTTAAGATCATAATCTGGTACAACATGAATTCCAAGAGGACCACTTTCATTTTTCAGAATAATAGTTTTCTCTCTGCAAAGTAAAATAAAATTATTCAATCTAATCTTTAAAACATGAAAATTACAAAAATGAAAATCATCAAAATATTAATAAATTATTCATTGTATATGAGATGGAAGTACAAACCTTTCATCACTCATACTAGAGGTATCACTTCCTGCATCTAATGAAGTACATTTTAAGTGGAAATTTTCATTGAAATCCTACAAACAAAATAGATAAAAAAGTTAACAATTTTTTATATAAAAAACTAATATATCACTATAATTTTGTTTCAAAGGATAAAAACTTAACTTTTAAATATGATTAATATCACAACCAATAAGGAAACATGCTTTCTCTTTATCCACATTTATGAATGAGAGGTTTTAATATAATAAACTTACAAAAAAAATCTGATAAATGACCCATTATTTTGTAATATCCATTATCTTCGAGTAAATATGTATTATTAAGGTAATACATATAATAAATTCAAAATAATAATTTAAATGCTTTTAAAAACGATATAAAATACTTATCTGCACTTTCAATTTTGTAAAAAATGATTATAATACATTGTAACTGAACAACATTTTTGACTGAAAATAAAATTCTTTTGTTATACTGAAGAGTCAATAATTGAAAATTAACCTTTCTTTTATATTTTCCAATAGAAATTTTTTGAGTTCTTAATTTGGTTTAATACAATTTATTTATTACTTTATAAACAAATTTAAATTTTCAAAACCATTTTTTTACATAAAGAAACTCATTTTAGAATAATAAAAAAATCTATAGATTAGCTAATATTGATTACTCTCTTTCAATAAATATTAGGGAACTGCTTTGCCAAATATACTATGTTTTCTCGTAATTTAAGACAACTAAAAAGAAAACAAACTTTAGAACAAAAATGTACTCAATTTTTTACTATCAGATGTTAATTTAAAATATTGGATGACATCTATACTTATAATAAAGCTCAATGTGTGTGTGTGTGTGTTGGCGCTCTACAGGCCAGACCGTTGGACCTACAGCTACCAAATTTGGTATATGTATACCTTGGAGGTCGGGAATGTGCACCTCAGAGCCCTTTTTTCGAATTTTTAATTAGAATTTGAATTAATTAAAATTTAAGCGAAATTTCGACGTTTTTCCGCTATAACTTCCGAAAATATTATCGCACAAACATGATTTTTACATCAATTTAAAGATTAAAAAATTAGCTTTCTAATGGTATCAGTGTTTTAATGTATACCTTAATTCTCTATTTTTAACGGATTTTTAAAGAAATATTTTAATTATGTTTTTTTGATCACGTGACCGGATAAAAGAAAAGAAAACAATGACGGAAGTTCAAATAATAATAAAAAAAACTATCATCGTAAATCAAATCTAAAGAAATGATACTTTTTGCCTGGGATTGAATAAAATAAAAGAAACATAAAATGTGATATTTTTTTAAAAAGTAAATGCAAAGCAAAGGATTCTATAATCGTTTGCAATTCTAAATAGTTTATTCAACAAATCTTCTTTATTTATGGTAAACCTGATTGAATTGAGACAGGATATACATTTAAATACCGAAGCAATGGCATATTTCTATAATCGTTTGCAATATCTGTAGCATTAATTCAATATTTTTTTTCCATTAAAAAATGTGATAGTTTCTAAAAAAAAAAAAAAATGCTAAGCCAAGGTTTTTATAATCGTTTGCAACATCTAAATCATTTATTCAATATTTTTTTTTTCGCTTTCTTTGAAAAAACATATTTAATATTTTGGCAACATCACGGAAAAAAACATTAATTTCAGGCCAATCAATGCCCAGAATTACTTCAAGTGAATTACTCAATGAATATGTGACTTAATTTAAAATTTTAGAACGCATTACTCATGGCGAACCAGCTGGTCGCCAAAGGCGGCTAGTACATAATATTCCTTCAGATACGATACATGTTGAGTTATATGATTGGGGAAAAAAAAAGGTAAAATAAAGAAACTACTAATGCAAACTGCTTATTATATCTAGGAATTCCCCTCCCCCTTAATAAATATAGCTTTTTAAGAGTATCAGCATCAAAGCATGCTGAAGGAATAAGAATCATTTATCTTATGGCCTTTATTAAAAATGCAAAAATAAGTCAAATATTATAAATAAATATTTGATAATCGTAATCAATGTTAGTATGAAGTTATTTATAATTCTATGATTTTAAATTGTAAAATGAAACAATTATTTAATTTTAATAAAAATAATTTCAAAATTTTACCATCTATTTTGCTTTTTCTTTTGCCAAAACAAACACTAAATAAATATAATCAATAAAATAATTATTTTAATAACAAAGTGTTCATATGGCAATACTTTATAGGGAAAATGTTTATAAAAAACTTTCAGACAAAATTTGAATTATTATATAATTAATTATACATGCACAAAACTGAAAAAAAAAATGAATGAATGGGAATTACTTTCATGAGCTGCCTATCTGCTGCTTCCACCCATCGATAAGTTTCAGCCGAGTTTCCTAAAATTGACAATCGACCCGAGCCCCGAGAGAATGTTGTTAAGGATGAGAGTTTTGAGTCGCCATTGATATCTAAACTTTCAACTGGTGATACTCGGTCCTCCACGCCATTTTCCTGTAACATTTAATAAAAAGTAAATTAAAGTGTAAACAAAAAGTAATTTATTTTTCCTCATTAGAAAGAAAAAACACAAGATTGCTTACATCAATGTTTATTAAATTATGGACCATAACAAACTAGTGGAATCAGCATAAAAATATATTACAATCCTAATAACTCTCAAATTTTTTTCTTCAATTTTTCAAAAATATTTTCTTAAATTCAAGAAATAATTATTTTAGATTTTTTGTTACTAATAATTAAAGCTCTATTGTTTAAAATTTTGAATCTTAAGTGTCAGTATTTTTTTCCCTTTGAAGAGAATTGAAAACAATTTCATTTGAATGCAAGAGGCAAAAATTTAAAGAGCTTTGATTTATATGAAGAAAAATTAAATAGATAAAAGTTAAAAACTTAGTAAATTATAAATAATTAATAAGTAAGACAGAAAAGAGAAGGTAATTGAAGATTCCAATAAGACAAAATTTTACTATTAATAAATGCAATTAGTTAAAGTTATTTAATAACTTAGACTGCATATTATTGCATTTTAATAACTTAGAACAATTTTAATATCTATGAAATAAAATGGAAATTTTATTTCATATAGGAAGGATAAAAGCATTACAAAGGAAAAAAATAATTGCAAGCTCTCATACATGTACACTGTTCTGTTCCTGAGAAGCATCAGTAGTATTGATAACAACTGCTGTAGACCACCTCTTGTTGGGATCAGTGGAAGAAGATTCAGGGAAGAGATTATTAAGGGCAGGTTCACTCCCTCTTCGTACCTGAAGAGGCGTCACTCCTGAAAAAGAAAATGTGAAGTGCAAAACATCATTGAATATGATAAGTCAAGATGATTATTAAGGACTGTGATGTAACAGCAAACTCAGTATATTTGTTTCATTCAGATTCTAAGAAGAAGAAGAAGAAGAAGAAGAAAAAAAAAAAAAAAAGAGGCTAAATCAGTAATTTTAATGTATAAAGTAGTTTATTTTATGTTTATGCCTACAATGATTATTCATTTTCAGATTATTAAAATTTCAATTTTATGAAAAATAACATCTTTATCTTTTTAACTTTTATTTTGAACAGAAATATTATTCAGAAATAAATTATATGGATGACATTAAAAAAATGTAAAAAAAATCTTACAATTGATCATGCAGATGGTAATCAGTTTTGAAAGATTTAAAATGCACCAAGTATTAGGACTAGATCTTATTAAAACAAGTAATAAAATAAGAAACACAGCTGAACTGCTTGCTAAATTTCAATAAATTCCATTATCATTTTCATCCTACTAGCCTCTTCAAATTCTAATATGTTTCTAATTTTAACATTTTAAATTAAAATCAAATGTTTACATGTCTTGTTGAATCATGTACAAAATTTCCAACTGTTAGCAATAAAAAATTTTAAAATAAGAATTTTCATAAAACTTAACTGCTTTAAAAATAAGACAAAATTAGAAATAAATTGTGGAAAAATAATATTGAGCAAATTAATTTGTAAGCAAGTTCCAGAAATAAAATTGCAAAAACCAAAAATTATTTTTAAATTGTACTTTAAAAATCTAATAAAAATGAAACTGTTTGAAATACATGCATTTGCATATACATGTGTATGTATGAACTACTTTAGTATTCTAACTAGAATGAAATTATGTACTCCATTTACAACACAATAGTTTTTCAAATTTTTTAGTGAAGTTAGAATTACTCTTATAAATAATATCAACATGTTTTATGAATTCTTAAACAAAAAATTATTTTTGAAAAATACTTACCAAGAGGTGGATTATCTTCTGTTTCAGTATTGCTCCCATGGGATCCCACTTCAACACTAAATAGGTCAGGACTGCCTGTGTACACAGAACTAGTGCTAGTGACATCTCCACAGGAATAGGGAGGCAAAGGTGAGTAACCTTCCTCAAAGACAGCAATGATCTGAAAGGAATGATTTAATTATAAAATATTTCAAAAATACTTTACTTTCAAAATTTTAAACATTAAATAAATCAAGCCAAATATATGAAGAAAAAAAAATCTTGAGACCAGGATGCATAATGTGGTGTAAAATGAGTAAACAATCCAATATTGGATTTACTGCATTAACAGAATACACTGGTACAAGTCCTGATAATTTGCTCATAACATGTTAATATACCACACAAACAAATTTAGAAAACATTACTAGAATTTTAAGATTTATCATACATATACATATTTCTTTATTATTTTTATTATTTTACATAATATTTTATTATTTATTATTTTACTTTAATTTTAGGGAAAAAATTGGAGGTGGGGGGAAGGCAGAAATAATATCTTGCATTTTACAAAAAAACTATTCGTCAATCACATGAATAATATCTAGAAAGAAACATTTACAATCCATTCAAATATTATACATTTAATAAAATTTTACATAAAAAATGAAAGGTATTCTTAATTATTCAAAATATTCAATGAAAAAATTGGATCATTGTGGTGTTGATAAGTAGAACAAATTTTGTATCTGGAATTAATTACTTCAAATCATAAAAATTTAAAGTTATCCTAATATTTAAAAATGTTACCAATCACAATATGCAACTGAAAACTCAAAATTATAAGCCCACTAGAAGAAAATCTGAAAATGAAATTTGAAAGTAACCTTGATAAATAAAAATCAGAAGTAGATTAATAAAAAAAATCCTGAAAATGAATATAAATAAATTCTACTCCAATAACAACAGCAACAATAAATACCTGCTCACGGTCATCAGCCACATCACTGAGTTTATCATCTGGATATAAAATACCATCATCTCTTGAGCTCTTTAGATTGTGAATAGTAACTACTGAAGATTGAGACTGTAAGAAAAAAAGTAACCTATTTAGTTTCAATTAAAAATATATATCTTCAATAAATCATTTAAAACAATCCAAAGTACTTTAAAATAATAGTGATTATTTCAAGACAGTAAGAATATGCAGAATGCCTTTCAGTATACATGATGAGGTTGATGTGAATAATTCAAATTAAAATCGAATCCACATATATTGAATTTCTCAACACTGAAAATTTCTTTATAAATAACTTTTTCAAACCTTGGATTCTTATTTAAAAAAATAATTAGTGTTATCTACTAAAACTGCTATAGAAGGAATAAAGTTTTGCTTGAAAAATTATGCATAGCCATTATAATCATAAATACACATGGAATTTATATAAAAAAAAAAAAAACTAATTAATTTTTTTAAAAAAATGTATCACTGATTTTCACAACAGATATTCAAAAAGGACCAAAGGATAAAAACATTACTAAAAAGCAATTTAACACTCATCACTGAATTAATATTATTTTTAATTTTCGTTCAACAAATACTTCTTGCAACTTTGAATAAAACTTTCACTTTAAATTAAGTTTAGCTTAAGATTTCTTTTAGTGAACATGGTCTTTACACAGGAATCTTTAAGATTGAAATAACAGTGTAATTTAATGAAAATGTTTATATTATATATATATATAAGGTCAAAAAATTAAATTAGGAGCAATTTTAGCATGTGAAGCACAGTGCCAGTAAATTTCAAAATTGCATCTATATTTATACATTGAAAAAAAAAAAAAAAGGAATTTCTTTCTCTCTTAAATCTTCAATAACAAAGAAATTTATGAGTAGGTGTTTTTATTAAGAAAATCAAAAATTTGTGTCAGTAATTCAGTACATTTTTTTATATATATCGAATGGGACCCTTCATATTCGATACAAAGATTCGACGACACTTTATTATTAAATAAACATGGATAATGGTTAATTCATTGAAATAAATTAATCAGTAAAAAGTGACTCAGACGCGAAACTTAACATTTTAATCTGCATATCACAAGGATAATTATTAACTTAAACACACTAAATACAATAAAAGAAACAAGAAACGTAAAATATAAAATTACACCTTCCCCCCATTTTTTTTAAATCAGACATTTTTATTTTGGGTGTAGAAGAAATATTAAATGCATTTCTTTACTACCGAAGAAAGCAATTCAAATGAAACTGCCGCTACTCCACTACCCAGAAATTCGAACGTCAAAACATAATATAAATGCTTACATAAAAGTCTACCACCTGTTTTTAAGGGTGAGTGCCCGAAACGTTCGTAGATGAAAGTTGAACGGAAATTAATTTTAAAAGAAAGTAAACAGCAATCGGAAACTGCAGGCAAAAACATGCAGTCATTTCATATAAATAATATAGGCTATTTATTACATCCGGTTACTTCTAAAAGTTTGCATCAAACAGAGCAATAATTTTAAAAATAACATTTAAATATAATATTCATTTTCCTTATTTTATATCGATTATTTGTTAATACAATTTTTATTTCGACCGAAAATTAACAACACGCAAAATATTTAATTATCAAGAAAAATGTTTACATGAAATACTAAACCCCTTCATTATCATGAATGCGTGTAATGTAAGTATTAACTATTATTTCACAAACTTGTGTTCTGAAATAAAGTAATTCAAAAATATTGTAATTCGATTTTTTAAAAAATACACACAATTCACAAACATCTCAAATATTAAAAGAAACTTTTAACTGGATCATCAAGAGCCGTATTTCCAAAACACAATATGGTTTACCTACTCAGTTAATAATAATAAATAAAAAAAGCAAAATAGTCAGAAGTTAAACTACAATAACACAAAATTTAAATCAATTTCGAAGTATTGCACAATATTTTTTGAATGACTAAAATATCTCACTTGACATTTGACGGAATCGGGGGATCATAATTCCCCCCCCCCCACCGCCACAAAAAATTAAAAATCTAAATATGAAAAAAAGAATTAAAAATCCAGTATTTTGTACAATAAATCTAATATTAAATGAAAAACATCTTTACTAAAAAGAAAAAAAAGTTAAAACTTTGGAACAAACTTGAAAGGTTTATAAAACAGTCAACAAGAAAACAGCCGAAGAGAAAACACGCCATCAATGTATTAATGGGAAAAAAAAAAACAGAAAACGAAATATAATAATATGGTTCAGGTAAACTGAATATAAAGCAACAGCATGAAAAACGAAAAAGCTCTACTTTAAAATTCTAAGAGTATACCTGTATATAATTACAAACACTTATCTATATCGATTCGTTAATAAAGCTGTGGGAGTAGATTCTAAGTAACTTTCTCACATATTCTCTCATAAATGTGCATAATTACCCATATGCTATTGGCGTAAAACATATATGAAAAGCCCTACTAGCGTGCGATCGTTGGCGATCAATTACTGGAATACAAAGGCACACGAAAACCGAATATATATTTTGGGTGCTTTTTCCCAGACCAATTAAAACCTAAATATGACACAGAACACAAACCAGTGAATTTTGAGTAACTACATTTCTATGCTTATGTAAGTGCAGACTGACAGACAGTCAACGGATTCGTTCTGATTTGATATGTATCTATATCCTAAATGCCAAATCTGTGTACCAAATTTTATCCCTCTATCTATTGTTTTGTTATTTTAAGTGCTAACTTAAATTCGGGCAAACTGATTTTCAGAATGGATTTCGTTCAAAATTTGAAAAGTATAACGCAATTCATTTATCAAGCTCAAAACGTTTATGAGTTCACAAACAAACAGATAGACACACGTAGCGCGAAAAATATGTTTTCCTTATTCAGCGAGAACTCTGAAGAATGTGGTTACTCGTCAAATTCTCAAGTATGAAATTTTTGGACAATTATAATATTAAAAAAAAAAAAAAAAAATTCGTATAAGAGGAAATAAATAAATCCAGTCAATATCAAGAGTGGGAGAGGGAGAGAAAATGTCCTCAGAACTATTTGTTAAGAATTCATGACTTAGTTATGTTATAAATCTGCTTTCTATGTTATTAATTTTTAATAGCTATTATGCTTTATTTTCCTTTAAACTTCACAGAATATCAGAAACTGGAAACTGTATTGCACATAGATATTAATGAATCATTAATATATCTTACTCGCCATAATTAGTGTTATACTACTGAAAATGTGTCACACCCTAAATAAGCACCCACCCAAGATGCAAATTAAGATATTAACTATCCAAACTGTGACCTTAACTATCCTCTAAGCCCTTCACGACACAGACGCAACAATTAGCTCGTCTCAATGACTCGATTTAATTGAGCATGTCACAAGACAATGTGGCTTCGGCCATCCGTCAAAGAATTTTAAACATTATTTAAATGCCCTTTTCTATAACAATGCCAAGAGTATTTATTGAGGTCTTCTCTCTTTCGACCTTGAGAGGAGAGGATTCTGGGACGGTACCTACAGAAGGTTTCTCGGTAACGCCCGCCGAAAGAGGACGTTCTAAACCATCAAATGTTTGACCTTAAAAAGCTATAACAAGATTCACCCACTGCTGGAGTTATTTAATCTTCGGTTAAGTAATCACACGAAAAAGATTAAATGTAAATACTGACTACGATGAAATAAGCACTTTTACAAAAATAAAACAAGTTTTAAAACGACAACTTGTTTACACGAAAACGTATCAAAGACGACATACCGCAGCGGGGAAGACATGAAAGATCGTTTAAAGGAATCAAATGACACTGTAATAGAAAAATTCATTATATAACTATATATCATCTGTAATTAAAGTACTAAATAAATATTATTGTTTTAATACAATAAACGCGAATAAAAATAAAAAATCACGATCCTATTTATTTATCAAAATATTTCTTCAGCTCTAATTAAATTAAGATCTGAGCAAATATAAAATGCTATAAAAAGAATTAATAAAAAGAAATACGGTTAATTTTAATAAAACATTTCAGATACGGCTCCTTTTATTGATTATTTTTGCTTATTTGTAAAGAAGAATCGCCAAAAATCGTATTCATTCAATCCTGTTTGATGTCAGAACACAGATTTAAAAGTTTTCCAAGATTAATCAAACATATATGAAAATGTTTAATGAAAATATTATCAAGAATATAATCAAGACAACCTTAAGCGATCGCTATTTCAGATATGCATACTAAAGGCTTCCTTTTAAAAAGGATTAAAATACTGATATGGCGCAAGGCTTCTTGGACTTTAAAGGTTCCCCTAAAATCCTAAACACTTTCAAAGGACATGTTAAAAAAATCCTATCTACACCATTTTAAAATACTACTTTAATAATTTATTAACCAGTTTTATTAATTATTATCTACTAAAAACTCACACTCTCTTGCCAACCTAGCTTTCAACTAATACCTTTACCTTTATAAAAGAATGGGAATCCCGTAAAAAAATTCGGAAGGAAATGGATTGACGAATTCCTTCAGGTGAAAAGTCATGATAAAATTCTGCTATCTCAAAGAGCACTAAAATATTGTATATTGTGAAAATAACACATAAAATTTACGAAATAAAATACTTGTATTTGCTATAAAAAAGATCACTATATCATAAAAATACTTTTAAAAAATGTGCGCGTGTTGGTGTCTTAAGCGTAATGTATTTGAAATGCGAATAGATTCTGTTTTAAGTTTGGGAAAAGTTTGAAAGAGTAGGAAAGTAGGGGTATGAAATGCATTACAATTTTCTTCCTTTTTTTAAGCACAAAAATACTGTTGTACTGGAAGCAAAAAAATGGGAATGCTGGTAGTATATGATTTAGTTATGTATGTGTATTAGTTAAATAGCAAAATGTTTTTCAAAATTTTTAATCCAGATTATAGAAAGCGTGTTTCTTTTCTTTCTATGCAAATTCTTGAAATATTTATTCTAAACAGGCATGCAAACAAGTCTGAATAAATAGTCACGCTCATGAAATAACTATGTTCAAATATTGAAACTTGGAATAAAATTATTGAAAATATAAATATATGTGCCTTTTAAAATAAACCATTATTAATTTTTTTCAGATATCATTCAAAATCTAAAAATACAATTGCATATAAGAGATTACGAAATTTTATGATACTGCTATCTTCTTATATTTTTAAAAATCGCCTTAAATATGTGATGAAAATATGTAAGGAATTTTTAAAAATGCCTTCATAACAAATTTGCATGCTACAGCTTTTAAATAATGCAGCTTCAGACAATTGGGTATTAATGTCATAAGGTAAAAAATCAGGAACATTTGCGATATGGTCTTTAAAAATTCTAAGGGAAATACTCGCGACCCAGAATAATTGATGCCAAAGTTCGATAAAGAAAATTGGTCCTATTGTCGGCAAAAACAGTCTCATGACACTATTTCATATGAGAGATGATTTTTTAAAAAGCAGTGCATTCTGGCAACAACTACATTTTGCATTTCATAATGCAAACAATTGTAATAACGTCACAATACATTTCACAGGAAAATATAGTCTTGTGGAGAATACTTCCAACTGAGTCAGGCCTTAATGTACAACTATCTAAAATCTTGGAAACTTTGCTATCTTTAAGTAAACAAGTATATTGGAATAGTAACTAATAAGAGTATGTATGTTGGTTTGTTTTTTTAATGCCCACAAATCAACTCTGATAACTGTAAAGGAATTTGTTAGATAATAAACAAGAACAAATACGCAAATGTTGCATCTATTGACAATATGATAACGGAAAATTCCTATGGTATCCGCAAAACAATAAAGATTATATCAGTTTCGAAAAAGAGAGTCATTTCCTTTATGACAGCAACGCAACAATTCGATTCTTTACACAGAAGGCAAAAAATCATATTAAAAAGGAATGAAAAAACTTGAACCAATCTGTAATTCAATGTCAATATTTTTGTAGTTGTTATTGACTTTAAAAGTAATAGTAAAAATTAGTAGTAAAGAAATTTTTATTCTTATTATTATACGCACACATTTCTTTCAATTCGCAATATTTAAAATCGTTTTGGATAATTTCTAAAGTTAAAAAATAATTCATTTCAGTTGTTATTCTAATTTCTTTAAGATAAAAATAATGTACTAACCTTAAAAAAGAAATGCGCGCTCTAATTTACATTATTGTTAAAATGAACCAAATTAATATATATAAAAATATAAACATAAAAAATTGAATTATGCTCTTTTCAGTTGAATCTTGAAATAATCCAATGACTCTTATGAAGTATAAATTACAGCCATTAACAAATTTCCAAAATGAAAAGTTCAGTATGAAATTTAAAAACAAACAAACAGTGCGAAGTATTCTGAATACAAGACAGATTTTTAAATAAATACTAAATTTTTTCCACATCAAAATTATGCATTTAAAAATACAAAATCATTCCAAGAAGTAGGAATGAGAAATTAAATTGTAACGCCCTTAATACCAATATCTAATTAGACTACACAAAAAGACACGTACAACACAACAGCAGTGAGATAGATGACAAGAGAGAAACACCTACCCCGACTTTATATTTCTGCTCCGCTTTTCGAAAACTATATTTCCTAGCGTGTCCCAATATCCGGCCGAGCGTTTCGGACATAGTGTCCGGCCGTCGCTAAGTCATTCCTGGACATCCGAATGATAGGCCATCGTCAGCGATAAATGCTGCGACATCAGCCACACACTCTACTCGTCAATGAATTTGGAAGAGTTGACGGATAACAAGCAGCAGAAGAAAGGAAAGCAGGAAAAAATGATCGCAATGGGAGCCAAGAGGAGGAAAAAACATCGCCAAATAGCGAGCGAGCCGGTTATTCGTGGTCGCCTACAAGGACGAATTACAGTTTCGGGTCAGATCACGTAAACCACGAGGAGTGATAAGAATACGGAAATGTAGTCTGAGGGGAAGCAATGTGGGCAGGGGGTCTAAATTTGCGTTCAATCAACCCCATCATCCTTCAAATAAATAATTTTAAAAAATCCATAGTTGGCATATCAATGGCTAAAGCCAACAACAACAACAAAAAAAAAATAGAATATCCATTTATTATTTTTCCATTCTACAAAGCACATTGACACATATTAGAATTACTTAAATCTTTAACTGTTATTTAATTATATTTAATTACAAAATTTCAGCATTAAAATTTGAAATTCTTTATATTTATGTATCAAATATTTTTTCTTTATATTCATTTATATAGAATTATGCAAGTTAGGTTAAAAAATATACATCGAAGGATCAAACGAGACTTTCACATCAATTATAAGTGACTTAACTACAGATATAAATAAAGACAGCATGTTTGGATTCCCTCTTTCATGTATAGGAAGTTACAACAAAAAACCAGATTTGAAGTATGTATTAAAAATATCTCTAAAACCAGGCTGAAATTTTTTTCAAAAGCATCATGATTAAGAACATAATTATGAAAGAGTTTATTCATTTATTATTATTTTTCTCCCAGAGTTGATACCTCTCGTAAGACTTTTCTTCCCATGAATTAAATCCTCAGAGTGAGTGCAAAGGAGGCGAAAGAAGGGGGAAAAAGCAACAATTACGCAGGAGGAATGTGAATGTAAACTTGTGTTTTTTTCTAAGGTTAACAATTAATTAAAAATTTAAGTTCAAATATTTCCCGTCAACTGTTTATGAGAAAGTTCACAATTGGGACAATTGATGAAAATCAGGTCGCAGATTCGGGTTTAACGATTGAGTTCTCCAGCTCTCATTCAGCTCCAATCGATTCCCAATTTTAATTCCAAAACATAGCGGTAGAAATATGCAAATAAATATTGCATTAAAGGCATTTTAAGAGGTTTAAGACAAAAATTAAAGTAAACTATCTAATTATTATTCAGAAATATCAATCGGTTTTACTGGATTAAATAACACAATCTAATTCATAAACATAGATCAAATTTATTCCATTTTAAATTTCTTTTTAAAAATTCCACTGGTTATTTGAAGAGTTTAGAACTATCGCATTTTTATAAAGCACAAAAATTAATTGCAAGCAGTGTTTCGAGACTTGGTTCTTCTCCGTGCACGACACATATTTTAAAAGTACCTTCAACTAATATTTCGGTTAAATAAAAATACAAACGTTCAAAATGCTACGACCTCCCCCCCCCTTTTCTCCCACTTAACAATTAACATTTTAAGTTGAACAGAATTGTAAATGGGCAAAAATCAATAATTTTTTATAAAAAGTGCGAACAAACAAATTATTAAATTCTGGTACAAAGTATTAAAAATATATATTTGCTAAAGCATTTTATTTATGTATGCATTTCAAAATTCGATTATAAAAATGCTAATGCATTATAACTTCATCCATTTTTTTAATGTTTTTCTTTCCACATTAAATGACTAGATTGTTTTGGTGATTTTCGAAGTATTATATTTTTAAAAAATATAACCATCTTTTTAAAGCTATACAAAAATACAAATATGTATTTTATCTTCTCTTAAAAGAGCAGACGATAAATTACCTGCATTATAGTTGTTTTCTTTATTTATATTTACTAGCCGCCTTTGGCGACCAGCTGGTTCGCCATGAGTAATGCGTTCTAAGACTTTCAATTAAATCACATATTCATTAGCCAAAATTTAAGAAATAGTTAAAGTTAAAAGATTCAGTTATTAGTAATTAAAGAGTCGGTAACTTTATTCGAAAAAACTTTTTGAGTTTAATGCTCTAACAATATATCGATTATGCTTCCAAAATATTAAAAATGTTTTTTTCGGTGATGTCGCCAAAATGTTAAATATGTTTTTTAAAGAAAGCGAAAAAGGGGAAAAATTATTGAATTAATGATACAGATATTGCAAACGATTATAGAAATATGCCATTAAGTCGGGATTTCAACGCATATCCTGTCTAAATCCAATCAGGTTTACTGTAAATAAAGATTTATGGAATTAATGATATATCTATTGCAAACGATCATAGAATCCATTGCCTTGCATTTATTTTTTTAGAAGATATCTCATTTTATATTTATGTTATTTATCCAGTCACATGCTGAAAGTTGTATTTCTTTAGATTTGATTTGCGATGATAGTTTTTTTTTTTATTTGAACTTCCGGCATTGTTTTATTTTATTTTATCCAGTCACGTGCTCAAAAAAACGTAGTTAAAATATTTCTTTAAAAATTCGTTAAAAATAGAAGCTTGAGTTCTATATTAAAACACTGATATCACAAGTTCATCTCTTTTTAATTAAAAGCTAAATATTTTTCATTTTTTAAAGCATTTATAGACTCGTGCTACATACTATGCAGCTATTTACTTCATTTAGACTTTTTTATAGATGTATTTCTATTATTAAACAAAGCTGATTTATTTAATTAATAATATTGTAAAAGTCACAAAAAATTCTTTGCATTTCCTTTTTTTTAAAAAGAAAAAACATATTTCATATTTATTTCATTTCATGCAGACACGTGCTGAAAATTGCATTTTTAAATGTTTAATTTGCAATAATTATTTATTTTTTTAATTTGTGTTTTTATCTATCTGATGGCAACCTATTGATAAAAGATAATTTTTCCCCTTCCACTCGTAACGTGCTCCTGCAGATTAAATTTTATTGTTTTGTCCGAAATATATTGTTGAAAAATATAGTTGAAATGCTTCTTTAAAAATTCATTACAAATAGAAGCTTAAGTTAAATGTTAAAATACTGATACTATTAGAAAGCTAATTTTTTATCTTTAAATTGATGTTAAAATCATGTTTATCCGATAATATTTTCGGAAGTTATAGCGGAAAAACGTCGAAATTTCGCTTAAATTTTAGTTAATTCAAATTCTAATTAAAAATTCGAAAAAAGGGCTCCGAGGTGCACATTCCGGACCTCCAAGGTATACATGTACCAAATTTGGTAGCTGTAGGTCCAACGGTCTGGCCTGTAGAGCGCCAACACACACACACACACACATTGAGCTTTATTATAAGTATAGATTAATGACAAAGCAGTATGAGTAAATTTATACATCATTTAAGCTAATAGTATTATTTTCCCCATTGAAATGGTTTTTCCTGACTAAATTTTTCCTAGAAGACATATTTAAGAACTATTTTCAGTCAAGATTAATTTTTTCAACTAATTTCTTACTTTAGCAGAACTTGAATTAAACGATTACATTATCCCACTCTCACTTGAAGTGAGATAATAAGGTGCTGATGAAAATTTTCATCGTTACAAAGCATATTTTAATGTCAAAGATTTCAATGCAACGGAAATACAGTTTAATGTAAAACATTCAAACTTTGACTATCTAAAATTATGTTTAGAGGGATGCTTTAGTTAAAATAAAATTAAATACTTTCATTCACAGAAAAAGAGCAAATTCCAGATACAACAGTTATTAGCTAACAAAAATATTTTTTGAAAAGAAGTAATTATCAGTAATGTATAGCAATTACATTTTTGGTATACTGCCTATTGCTTTTCTTTCTTTAAAAAAAAAAAAAAAAATTATCTTATAAATTCTGAGAATGACATTTCGTCATTAGATTTTGAAAAAATACAGCTATGTTATTTTAAAATCTATATCTTGAATAAATTCATTGAATAAAGGAGCTTTTACCGGAATATTTCCTTAGAGCGAAATAGAATTCTCAAAAGAAAATTATGACACATGCGATATTGAAATCCATCATTTTAACGAAAGGCTTAGATAGGAACTATTGCTTTACAGATTAATGTGTGCAAATAAAACAATGATATTCACAGATTTCGCCACATGACTAATAATAAACATGGGATAACAAATCAAACTGATCGAATTTTGTAAACAATAGCTTGAATTGAAGGCTAACGCCACGGGGAAAAAAAAAAAAAAAACCGGTAGGATTTTGTTTAAAATTTTGAAACAGAAAAATAAATGTCGCAATATTTGAAAAATTCATAATTACACTATTCTTATGTATTCAGAAGGTTAAAATAAAATCCATTACACTGAAAATATTATTTTACTTAAAAAATTGCCGAAATATTTTTTGTTAACGTTTTATCTTTAAGTTATTGTCCTGTAATTTTTATAACTGCTTTTAAAAGAAAATGATCATAAAAGAACGTTTTAAAGAAGCTAATATCTTATCGCATAAAAATATACTTGTAAAAAAATTATGAATGAATGATGAATAAATTTTGTCTTAATTTTTTTTTTTCCACACGAATTTCACGAGTAATTTTAGGAAGTATTTCCGGACCGAAATTTTTCATGGTGATATGTGCATATATAAAAAGAAAAATGAAACACTACTGATGCATTAATAAACTTTTTTTTAAAAAAGTCATTCAACTAAAAAGTAATTCTAATTGCAAAATAATATGAAAACGACATGTTAAATTATTTTTCAGCACTAATATTGAAGAATTTAAAAAGATATTAACGCATATAACAATTTGAAATCTGACCATATAAAGATGACATCGCTACCGCATTCAACCTCCTTTCCAAATTTTCCTGCGATAATATGAACATTCGAACTATCAAATATGAGGAATGCTTTATTCATCAAACTTATAGAAAAGGTGATTTTTGATGAAATATTTTCGAAACTTGACAGTGGATCCTTATCATCAAATCAATATTTATTAAAACTATATAAAGTTACAATGTGTAGTATGATAAATACTGAATTACAATAAGGAATACAAGATTATGAATGATTATATTCTTGCTTCGCTTTGGCAAACGATTTTACAAAGAGTAATTGCACATTTTTAAAACGATTTCCATACACACATTTTTTTAAAAGTTAATGTCTTAAAATAAAAAAGTCTGGCATCAATCTATTATTGAAATGAGAAATATTTGCTACATTTAACTACACATGAGAAATATTTGCTACATTTCAAAAATGTCGCATATAAAACAGCAATGAATTGAAAAACGTTTTTGCAATTTACGAAGGGAAATATTCCCATTCTATAAGTAAAAAGAAAATAGTGACATTCATGCTATTACAATTTTCAAATTCAAAACAAACTGTATTATTATAGTTCGAATATGAACAAACCGTCCATCATTACTTCTACAATGTAAGAAGACTCTAAATAAATAACTAAAAAAAATAGATACTATTGAAAATATTTCTAAAACGAAATCGCATGTAAAAACATAAAACCCACCGACACAGAAATCAAAAGAAAAATCTACATACACGCCTGTTGTTGAACTATAATAAGTTAAAATATTATAAATTTTCAACAGACTTTGATGATACATATGGCTGAAATAAAGTTTCAGAGTTCAGTATGAAAAAGCAGATAAATGGGAATATATTGTAAACCATAATAAAGTATGGATTTGTCTAAATGACCGCAATAAAAATTAGCATAAGGGGGAGGGATGAGTAAACCTAGTTCCATTAAAGCAAAGATAAGATCGCTATGAGGTTTATGATTGTCACAGTATAAGCACAGAAGAGAGAAAAAAAATGAAATCCACGATCACAAATTTCAAGTTATATGAGAACATTATTTCTTAAAAACATTATTTGTGTTAATTAATTCAAGTCATTAATTTAGTTAATTAATTTAAGTCATTAAGTCATTAATTAATTTAGTCCTTAATTAAGTTAATTAATTTAGGTCTCTATCATATTACAGAGAGAGAGAGAGAGAATTTTTTAAAACTTTCATTTTCAATTTTTCTATTTGGCAAACAGTTTTGGAGTTCGATCGATTTTGAGATGAAAAATACTCATCGTTTTTCTAAATTATCGCAGCATATGTACTCTAATGGTCTTGTGGTTGTTTCAAACCGGTTTAAATTGTTAACCGGACTTTTATTAAGACAATTCCTAAGAATATAGAGATTGTACAATTTTGAAATCAAATTGTAACTTTAGTAGGTGATAAATCGCCAAAATAGACTAAATTTTGTATTATTTTCTAATAACTCTATTTTAATCAATTTGAATTATCACTGAATGTAATCTTGAATCTTGAATGCAAAGAATTATCACTGAAACAACAATATTTTTATTGAATAAACAAACAATATTTTAGCTTGTTTGATTTATTTTTTAATAAAAGAGAGGAAAAAGAAAAAAAAAAAAAACGTTTCGCGAGTTAGGTAATAACACTGTTATTTCCAAGAGAAAAACTATAACAGCAGACGATAGATAAAGCAAATACTGTGAAAGCCGATTCCAAAATAAAAAGGAATAAATTCCAACTTAAGATTATAAGCAGTTAAAGAATTAAACGGCTAACATTAAAAATATTAGGGTGTCTCAAAAGTTTTTTTCTCATCGAGCTATGAATAGTACTATCTGGCTCTGTTAGTGTAAACATGCAGACTTATTTATTAGTCGTCAATGTCATCGGTTTCAAGCGTACCAGAGTGATTTTACAATATGTCCCTTTTGTGCGATAGTCTCTAATAAAACTTTCATCCACAGTATTAAACATGCGTAGGGAAAAGTGACATTTACGGCATTAAAGAGGCTTGTTACTGGAGGCGAAACTTTAGTTCATATTAAAATGTGCATAGAAAATGCACTTGATGTAAGGACTATAGGCCTTTAACTGTCGCAAAGCTGAGACTACACCCCAAAAAATGTCATTTGTCCCGTTTGTGAGATTGGAAAGGCATTTTTTACGAGCTCCTTTTTCAGAGTGAAGCAATATATTCTACGAAATACTGTCATCAACTGGATTAATTGAAAGTTGCCGCAGTAAAAAAACAGCCAGAATTAATAAACCGACAAGGCATTGTTTTCCATCATAACATCGCGAGACCATGCATTGCATAAGCCGCAGATAAACACTCTTAGTTTGATTGGGATGTTTTACCCCATCTTGCATACTCTCCAAATCTCGCACCATTCGATTATTATTTCTTTCTGCCTTTAAAAATTATCTTCACGATAAACGCTTTAAATCCATCAGAGAAGTATGTTGCAACTGTGGTCAGTGGTGGTGCTTATATGAAGAATTTTCAAATCTCGGTTCCTTTAGATATTTTTTTACTAACAATAACAACAAAGTTTTAACGCTCAGGGTAAATTCCATTACCGCTGAGGTCCGTGTCTGCCCCGTATCTCCCCCGTTCACGGAGGTGGATGTTTACAAACAGGAAGTAAACAACAGGCGGGAGCGTCATCTATACACATTCCGCAACAAAGTAAAAGCGCACCTCGAGGTTTATTTGTTGTCCAAAACACAATTTTGGAAAAAAGGAGAATGAGGCTGCCTGAGAAATTGAAGAAGGCAATAGAGCAAAAAAGGGTTCTTAAGTAACAAAATAAATAATATCTTAAACATAAATATTGTGTATTCATTTCATATTAGAAATAGAAAAGAAACTTATAGGAAGCCTTAAGTTTAAAATGATGGAAATCGTTTTTAGGAAATATCGTGGTTAAACACGGGAATTAAATTTTAATTATGTTTGAAGCTTTCTTATTTTGAAAAGATATTTTCAAAATTCATCAATATAGACTTCTACAGAAAAAAAAAAATATTTGTTCAAAAACTATTAATCATTTATATAGATATGAAATGTTTTAATAATCTAAAATTTAGCTCTACCTGTTATAAAAAATATTCCGCATAAATGTTAGTTTTTATCTTGGTAAAAAAAGTAATTTCAGAGATCACTTTTTTCAGTTTCGAATTACAATATCTTCCACCAGAAATTCATTATCCAGAAACATTCCCTTATCTATTACCATATCTTTTTATACAAAGGGCACATTAACGCTACACAAGTGCCCAGTCTGCAAAATGCGATAACTACGAGAGTCTGCAATAAATCATACAATCCATTAACAGCAGCAGGAAAATAAAAACGGAAAACAAGAAAAACGCATTTCAACGCAGCAGACTTGTCTTAATAGAGCTTCGTTGGTGCGACTTATTCACAGATCAGAGGTTCTCAACCTTTTACGCTTCATGTACTTTTCTAAAAATGAGCATGCAAACTGTGCATCTCTCTATGAAAGAGAAAATAAAGTATTCGAACGAAACAACAAATGCTGGGAGTAATGGAGAGGAAATTCTGGGTATTGGAACAAAAATCCTTCCAAAACTAAAACAGCATGATGGACAGGCTTGAAATTTAGAAAACACCAGCACAATGGGATCTGTTCGAGTTCGCCTGTCAATCGCTTAGTTTAGCAATAATAACATATTTTTCAAACACTAGAGTTATTTTTGGACGGCGTAATTTTAAACCACGATCAGATGACAAGGACGATTCCTGAGCAGGTACCTTCCGCAATTTTGCTATGGAACTCAAACCTACAATCCTAAAGTCCCCAAAACTGAGTCATTACCACCAAGCCACCACAGCCTCCATGTAAATTGTAATCTATTGAAAATCTATTAGAAGGAAAAAGAACATGGTAATAGAACGAGAGGTATTTCCAGTTCCGTTTGTTGTGCAACTAGTGAATTTACTAATATAATTCAATAACTGGGAGTATATATAATATTCAACTTTGATGAAGTAGCTCTTATTGCAATAAAATAAAGTACAATTTTAAATGTTACTTACACAATAAACATATAGTATTCAAAATCAGCAAATCTTAACATTTTAATATTTTAAAAGAAAGCAAACTATGCGCATAATAAATCCTTGTGCAAAGCTGGATTAAAATTCAGTTATTAAAATTGAAGAGTCTTCTAAAGTCTTGAAATATATTTCAAAAGTTAAAGATAATGGAGAGACGGAAAATCCCTAATGATGTACCCAAATGTTATATAAACTTTTAATATTAAACAACAAAAAAAAAAGTGGTAAAATTTCACCAATGGTTGGGTCAGAAGGACTAGTTTTTTGGTTTTCCCGTACTAATTTAAATATATGGATGGTAATGCAAAATGCTACCAACTCAGCTAAAATATTAATATTCAACAAATTCTCGGCTGGCATTTAACTCATAAAAACCAAAACGGATTTCAGACTAATTTCCTTTAAAAAGTGAGGATTCTGACAATGAGTTAGTTAAGATAGTTTAGTTATATTAACGTTCCGTTATAAAGTAACACTAGGGCTATTTGGGGAAGGACCTCGTTATTTTGAACCATGGTCAGATGACGAGGACGGCACCAGAACTTGCATCTCACCCTCTCCATCCCACACCACACCAGCGGGAGGACATTTTTCCTGACTGATTTAACGTACAAGAGACCACCTTACACGACGGTTCTTTGGTGGAATCGAGTCTCGAACCTGAAACTCTGCGGTTCCGAAGCCGAGATCTTACCATCAGGCCACCGCGGCCATTTAACAATGAGAAAATAGGGAATAAATATTATGGTTCCATAATGAAATTACATTTACTTCAGAGAAACAATACTGAGTATTTAATACTGAATATTAATGAAATTAATGAAATGAGTATTAATGAAATGAATTTTAATACTGATACCATAAACACTAAACAAATAGTGATTATCTCTCGCTACTTGACATGATAATCATTTTACAAGACTTTCGTTACTGCAGAAACGGGAGAAGATGTAGAACGTGAAGAAAAGAAACAGCTTCTCGACTACTGTAATAATGCGATGCAACATTAAGAAAAGTAATGAGATCAAATGAATTTGTTTTAAAACAATAACATAAAACTATGACAGCACTTAAAAGAAAATTTTGAATAAATCTTAAAATTTAATATTTTAAAAGAACGCAAACTATGAGCATAATAAATCTTTGTACATAGCGGGATCATCGTATTTGACATAGTACATTTTAAAACAGTTCAATAAATGTTATTGAATCTGATTTAAAATAATAAAAGTGTTGTTATGAAGCCTTCCAAATATGTCAACTAATCGCATTTAAACGTGCATTTACTTTCGATTTTTAACAGTTTTCAATCCAGTGTATTCAAAACTTATAGTCCACGAATAAATAACTCGTACGCAATAGAAATGCAGACTGCATCACTGATTTGCTTCAAATTTTTTCTTACCAGGACTATGAAAAACAAACTCAATGAAGATTTCAAAAAATAAAATAAAATAAATAAAATTATATATCTGTGAATAGTAAAGATTATTTTTTGAAATGAAATAAATTATAATAATGAAGAGTAAAAATATAATTTTTTTATTTATTTGCAACAAATATTTAATTAGATTTTGTATTAAAACGGGTTCACACAAGGTTAACTATTGCGAGCAATAGAAGATCACGCCTACTTCTAGAAAATCAAGTGACTACAACGGGACAATGGCAAATAGTTGTCCCATCGGGACAACCGCTGGCTATTGTCCCAACGACGTTGTCTCAACTGTTCACGCGAGGACAATACAGGGGCAACAGTAGAGGGTAACTATTGCGCGCAATAGTTAGCCTCGTGTGAACCCACCTTTATTCTTTAAAAATAATTATTTATTATGTACGAAAAAGCTATCGTCGCTTGTTTTAAAAAATAGTATTTCTTTTTTGCAAATCGTTTGGTGAAAATGATACTTGAATTTTAACTAAAAATAAAATGGCAAATAAGAGATTTAATTTTTAAATATCATTAATCTATATTTTATGCGGGTGGAATAAACAAATCGAGTTCAATTGTTCAAAAGTTCTGTTTAAAATATCCAAAGGTGTCTTCTGTTTTCAGCCACGTAACTGTTTAAACAATATGATTTACATTATATAGATATACGCATGTCTACATGATAAACCTCCTTTAAATACCAATACTGTTTGACATTAATACTTTAAACATGAAGTTTTCGATTTTAAAGATTTGCAGCCAATCTTTTTGTAACATCTAATTTAGAACACAAGAGAGATAGGGGGAGGGGAGTCATTTCCTATCTATGGTAAAGTTTCCAACATATTTTCCCTGAAGTTCTCGCTATGAAATAGTTTCTGTTCACTGTTTCGAAACTGTAGATTTCCGATAATTGATGTAGTAAGTAATTAATACACGAAATGTCCCCTCTTCCAACACAAGACGCAACGGGTAGGAAAGAGGATAGTACTTCTTATGAGGATAAACTGGCACTAAAATCTATAACGAGCTAAATCCATTTCAAAAATAGATGTGTAAAATGTCAAGTAGAACGTAATGAACTGGCACTTAAAAAAACACTTCCTTAGGTTTTTTTTTTTTTTTTTTTTTTACTTCATTTTTTCCCCAGTCAAAGTTATCCATAATCTTCCTGTTTCAAAATAATGACCACTAAAATGGACGCAAAGATTTAATTCTAAGATGTGCTAAAATTAAATGATCCCAAATAAAATTTGTTGGGCTTTTTGTTTATGCAGTTGGCGGCAGTTAAAAAATAAATAAAATCTTAATCTTTTTAACTATCAAAACTTTTTCAACTTATTAATTCATGTAAAATATAAAGAATAATCGAACAAATAAATAATAAAGAAGATTATAATAAAAAAAAGGCCCATTCCATTAGATCCATTTTTAAAAATTAAATGCATTTTTTTTAATTTTTTCAATCTGATGAAAAAAAATCCGATCTCACTACATTGAGTTTAAGCCTAAAATATGTTACCCTATGAAAGAAAAAAAAAAAAAATTATAAATTTTCCGTTAAAATCTCAACATGAAAATTTGAAGCCATAGTACTAAAACAGTTCTTATTCATGCCCGATTCCACCTGCTTTTTAATTCAGATTGATTTTTTTGGTAATAATTTTGTAATTTATTTATATTTCACATCTAATATATTCGAGTAAGTTCTGAAAATCAGCTTCCTTTTTTCTTCACAAATAAATGTATTATATTCTCACGATTCGCGCATTTTGACAGCACAAAGGTAGATTTTGCAATTTTTTTAACGCGACTCCAATCATATAATCTCAGGTCACATACGTCTACAATACGGCACATGTTCATTCATTAGGTACAATGCGACATCTGTCGATTTGTAACAATAAAACTGTCATTTAAAAAAAATTAGAATAAATTACATAACCTTTATAAATAAACATGCAAGCTATTTTTCAAAATCAAAATAGAATTTTAATCATGTACAAATATATACATTAAAAATTTACAACATTTACATACTCAATATTTACTAAGTATTTTATGCACTTCAAGAGAGGAAAACCTCACTGTTGATGAATTAGTGCAGATTAGAATATCTAGACCAGAATGGAAAAATAAGGACAAATTTATTTATTTACAAAAAAAAAAAAAAAAAAAAAAAAAGGAAAGAAGGGGCAAATTTTTTATATATAGAAACATATATATATATGTATCAAACGATAATTTAGCGAAACGTCAAACGATAACTTAGCTAATTCGCCAAATTATCGTCTGATATAAATATATATATTTTTCGCTGCGTTAAAAAAAAACCAAATCGCAGAATAACTGTGCAAAAATGATTAAAAAAATTTTATTTACAAAATAATCTAGTTCCCAAAATCATTTACAATTCAATTCTCGTTAATTTTAAATGAAACACCACGAATAAAGTATTTCAACTATGTTTCAAAAATATTTTTTTAATTCTTATGTAAATCTCAATTTGATTTTAATAAATAATACAATTATTTTTTGTTTGCATTCATAATAAATGACCAAGGTTGTTTTTAAAATTAAATCTGGCAAAAAAAAATTTAGGGCGATTTCAATCTGAGAAATAGTAAAAATTTTTAACAGTTAAAAATTTCTAAAATACAATTTTCGTGGTTTTGATGTTGTTTACTTTACTCAATTTAAACCAAGAACAAAATAATGCATAATTCCATTTATCTTTGAAAGTTTCACTATATCCATAACGATTAGAGCAATAGATTTATAGTTAAAAACTTTATTATATTTAATTTTTGGGTTAGGCATTCATTAAATGTAACGTGCGAAAACCGCATTTTCTGAAATGAGCCATTAGAAATTACACACTTTCCCCTCTTCATACAAAAAAGATTAAAAAGCGTTTTTCAACCAGAAAAGGAAAGAAATTAAAATTAGACAGGTATTTTTGGTGCTTCAATAAAATACCTGCACAGTATGCAAATACACGAATAAAATTCACCTTGGATATATTTTTATAATTAATGTCAGGACAGATAAATGTTTTGAATAACGTAATATGAAATGTTCGCAATAAAAAAAGGGTAAAATTAATTTTTAAAAATTAGCATTAAAATTCTTAAAAAGTAAATTAAAAAAAAGGGTAAAATACAGTCAAAAAATAAGTTAAGGTGAAAATGGCAACCTTGATATAGATCTTAAATTCACACTAACCATGACGAGTTTTAGAAGGTAAAAAAAAAAAAAAAAAAACATCACAGAAACGATATTTGCTTTCGAAATAGGAATCAAGAAATAATAAAATTGGATTTCTTAATTGCGAAAAACCTTTTTTTAAAAACTAGGAATGGAATTTCGGACACCCTACAGCGCAACTGGATTTTTCAGCAATTTCTGTCTACCTCCCAGCTAGAAGATGTTTTTTATTTGCTTGTTTGTTTTTAATTCTTAATTTTCCCCCTATTATTGCAAACATCGAGAGCACTATAATTACAGTAAGAAATGAAGATGTTTATCTTTTTCGAAATCATCCTATCTTTAAGAAACACGAAATTTGGTAGAAATACTAAAGTTGATTTACCTCTCTGTAAGAAAAATACTTGTTAGGGCCATTTCTTGTATATGAAACGTTATCTCTATCCCGGTAGTTTTGATTAAAAATAGTAACAGTAAATCAAACATTACAAAAGTTATGATACATGTGCTAATTATTATTATAATATAACACTGCTTAACAAATTTTAAGTTTGTATATGAATTCCAAATAAAATTATAGACATATATATGATAAGATAACGTTATTGCAAAAGACTTTAGATAGTATACAAAATGAAATTTAAAAAATTGTAATTAGATTCGAAGCAACTAGATGAAATATGAAAGGCTACACACACACAGCTATTTCAATCTATGTACTTTCTGCTACCCTGCAGTAGTCAGTTTAATCTCCTAACATACTTTTGCCTTTGTTTCTATTCTCAACTTACTGGTACAGATGCATTACGTGACATGCGTTACGCACAATTTATTTTGATCTCCTATTCAAGAACCAAAATAACGATGACAAGTCGTTTTCAATCAATGGCATGACAACTTGCTTCCGACAAAAACACTATTAGTTGATCAAAACGCACACAAATTAATCAAGGCAATTCAAAAATCATGTATATTAAAATAAGGAAAAAAAGACAATCTAGTAATACCCAAATGAAAATACCGTATTAAAACGTAAATAAAATATAACAGCGAAATAAGCAACACCTGCAACCACCGATTGAGTCAAGCCGTATGGGAAACCATCTTCACTTCTTAATGTCAGTTAATATGAAAATATTTTCTGGATAAGGAAATGAAAAATCCACATTCATACAACTACTAAACATCGACCACAACAAATCCTGTCAATACTGCTATGTTCAGTGGTGGCGGGGTGGTCGGCTGTATACAAGAAGAAGAAGCTACTAAATTTCCACAAACGATACTATTAAATAAGAACTAAAAACTATTGTCTATTTTACAGATAAGGAAATACTACTCCACATTCTTCCTAGGGTTGTTTTTGAGATGATGAAAGAAAGGCCACTCATTTTTTTTCTATCAAATAGTAAACATAAATATTACGAATGTTTTAAATTATTGTTTGCCAACGAATTCTTACAAACCCCGGCGGTTTAGCACATGTGTTAGGATGGGTTAATTCGTAAAAATAGGAAAGGGGAGATGAAAAGTGGCGATGTTTACATTTAGCAACAAAGTAAACTCAAATTACTCGCAGATTGAATTAAAATAAAATAGTAGGGCCAGAATCGGCAAAATACATCCAAGTAAAAAAAAAAAAAAAAAAAAAAAAAGAACAAAAAAGCATCTAGTTGGGTGATAAAAAATTTGTATTAAAAATGAAAAAACAAAAAAAAAAAAAAAAAATGCGGTTAACAAAATGTTCCCGGAAAGCAATTTCCTTAGCTCTCTGCGTATAAAAGATCTGTGAGATAGAATCATCCAAAACTGATAGAAGCAAGTTATTGAAACGAACAGCAGGCCTCGCATCCTAAAAAGTCTTTGCTTTTATAAATATTCGACACAAATGGGCAGTTTTCATCAGAATTAATAGATTATATGATTACATGATTTGATTTTACTACATTATTAAATAATGTTTAATTCATCAAACAATGAAAAATAATCATTATCTTGGAAAGGAATTTAAAAATAAAAACTTAATATATACATTTGAATTCGAAGAAAACCAAACGACGCATTTGGACTCGATTGCACAACAAACAGATTTATAAACAAATAAACGAAATGTCAAACGGTCGAGTTGAAACAAGACCTGCCTTTGTTCAATTAAATATCATTTTATTAGTCATTTTGATTTCCAACAGTATCAAAACTTGGTAACTTTTGCTGTATAGAATAACCGTTGCAGTCTCTTGTTGCAAGGAATGGTTGTAAAATTAAAGCACAAATTCCATTCAAAGTAGTATGATGTAGTTCAAATTTATTAACATGGATTGAAATAAAATCAATAAAATAATGTTTCATGGATATTCATAAGTTTTATTTTTTCCAAAAATATTTATTAAATGATATGTACACATTAAAAAAACTTTTAAAGGAAAAGAAATCGTACTGTTCAAAAGCGCAGTGTTAGACTCCTTATAAGACAACAGGTTGTTGCAATGGTTCTCATGAAACAAATTTGGTATAATATTTAGATCTTCACCTATCATAATCGTATTATATATACAAGTGTACACACAAGATGCTCTAAAAATATTGGTATAAGTTTTTGTTTTCTTTAATCTTGCATCTAGGCATACGTTTTCCAATTATTAAGTTTCATGAAATAAATTGGAAATTGTAAGAAAACATTTTTGTCTTTCAGAGAGGAGAACTATAAGTTAAAGAAATTATTTTATGTGCTTCCCTGCCCCAAAGCGGAAAAGTGTCAACGAATAATATATATTTCTGATATCCACCTAAACACATGCAAAGTTTCACGTTTCTACAAAATTAATAAAGATATGCTTATTTTTACATTTAGAGGGACTGATAATAAAATTTATATAAAAAACAATTTCAGAAATGGAAATTTATCCAACACTGAAAAAAATTTCACTTATAAATATTTGTCTAGTAGTAGATCATCCATTTACATGACTTTAAAGAAATCTGTTTTGACTATTAAAGTTTAGTTTAGTTTAGTTATATTAACGTCCCGTTTAAAGCAACAAGAGGGCTATTTTGGGACGGACCTCGTAATTTTGAACCACGGTCAGATGACGAGGACGACACCTGAAGTGGCACCCCCCTCTCCACACCACACCAGCGAGATTTGACTATTAAAGACCTACAGCCCCTTAAAGGTTGAAAAAGAATGTGAAAACATTAACATAAATGATAAGGAATCTTTGTCTTCCATTTTGCCGAAAGGAATTTTTAAAATTTAGATCTTGCTGTTTCACCTCAATTTGATGTTATAGGAAAAAATAAACAAAGAATGTTTTCTCTTCAATTTTCTTAACTTACACAATACCGAACGTTTCATGTTAAGGTAGCAAGACGAAGAAAATTGTTTATGCCTTTTGGGCTTATTCTCCTTGACCAATTTCGTTGATATTTGTACCGCTAAAATTTTTTTCCTTGTTTCACTTGTTGTGTTTTTGAATTATGGAGAATTATTTTGTATTTGAATCGCGTAGTCACAAGTACCAAGACAATTTACCCACTGACCAATTACCTTTAAAATTAAATGCAAATTTACCATTTCTGAAACTATATTTAGTGTAAAACCATATTTATCCACTTAACTTGTTGATTATCACTTTTATGCGCGCACAAATGGAAAGATCGACAGACAACCAATAGTTAGCAGATTTAGCCCAAAATTTGCAAAAATATCCACAATTCTAGTAATGAAGCCATATGCTAAATTTCATCAGCACCAATTTTATTTTTATTTTTAAGATATCTAGTCTATAGGACCCCCTCCCCTTCTTTGTGCAGATATTTGTAATTTCGAATTTCATGAAAACCTTGGGAGGTTAATTCGGTCGATTTTTTACTACATATCTATAAACTTTGTAAACAAAAAAAGTACAGTTGACTTTCAAATTCAATTTCATTTTTTTATTCTTTGCCGCCAAATAATTTACACAATAAATGAAAATAAAACAGATGAAATTGAGCAACATCATCTCTTCTGATTTCATTTCATCATCTCCGGTCCTCTTCTGATTTCAATATATGAATGTTTTAAGACTTAACATAATTAATAGTAACGAAGTTAAAGATTAAAATAAGATAGCACTTTCGAGATTAAAAATAATTGAAGGGTTTGCTGCGAAAAGGAGGTAGCTCCAATAATTCAAGTTTGTAGAAAACCGGCGGTAGCACCTGGAGCTATCTCCATATTGCAACAAACTACTAAGACAAACAACTCTACTGATAGAATTAACAAGAGAATTGGCAATTGGAGTTATATCTTTTAGGCACCAAACGAACAAGTTTTTATTTTACAACATGATAGTACATGTAACTTCAAATTCCCCTAATGCAATTAGTGCAAATGGAACAAAAGAACTAATAGGTGGGGCTCAAAAAGCATACTTTCAGATAAATGTTTAGTATTTCGCTTCTATAAATGCATATACATTGCTACCTTTCATTAATTTATTTAATTTTTAGTCAGCAATGGTCGCCATTAGTTTATAACTGAAAGTCGCCTTTAGCGACCAGATGACTTGTCAAAAAAATTAGAAATGTTTCTTTCAATTAAATACGCAAAACATAATTTAATGTTTATAAATTTCCTTAAAAAGTATTTTAAAGCATCAAGTTGTAAAATACATTAAAGGGTCTTATTTTAATAGCCTCACATGTTGTGTTTCCCCTGACATAGCATCATTAAAAATATAACTTTGCGGATAGTCTGGCTACAAACTGCACATTATGTTTTGCGACTTTTGCAAATGTTTTTGCAACAACATAAATATACTATTTTAACCCTGTAGGATGTAATATATTGTTAAAAGTTATGTATATTTAAAAAATGCCACATGTCAGGACAAACAACATAATTAAATTGGCATTATAAAGAAGCAACTTTTTAAAATTTAAAACCGTGTAAAGAACATTTTCGTGCCTGATATTTTCGGAAGTTATTAAAGGTAAATGACAAAGTTTTGTTTTGATTTTTAATTAAAATTTCAAAAAAAAATCATTACAATGCGCACATCTCACTTTCCAAAGTATATATGGGTCAATTTTTTTAATTTTAGATTAAGCTAACTCTTTACCTTGTTGAGCGCCAATGCATACATTCGTTTTATTTTTAGCATAGAACGATAATTATGTAAGGAAATGCTAATTAAAAGATGCAGAACGTATTTTGAATACGCAATCGTTGCTCTTGCCTAAAAATATTAACAGCCGTTTATTATTATTATTATTTTTAATTTTTAATCACCGGAATAATACAGATGATAGAAAATACAATTGGAGAACATCAATGACATCATTAAGTATGTAATTTTGGTTCCTATGGTCATAATCCCTATTATCAACCAGCCGAAGCTAGTAGGTCAATAACATTCTTTGCATAAAATCTTATTAAGCAATCCTCTGACTCCTAATATTTCAATCGGGACAATAATACTATTCAAACATCGAGAGAGTGGATTACTTTATTTTTATTTTATGCTAATTACATACAATTTAAAGATTATTTAAAAGGAAAAGCACACACACACAAAAATTGAGAATAATCTCTTCAAAATCTTTTAACCTGCTCTCTAATAAAAGTATAATCTTGGAAAATTTATTACATAGCAATGGCTTACAATAATAACATATATTAATTTCGGCGTGAATTTAACATTTTTACTAAATCTATCATGTGATTCTTGGCGTGATATTTGGTGATTAATCCCTGACTTGCGGTTAATAACATCCGAAAATTGAATTTTTGTTTTTCTCAAACCATTGAAACAAAAAACTGACATCAACCTACATTTGTAATTATAAAATCTCAAACCTTATTTCATATATTTAAGTAATTCCATTTTTGAGTTATCGAGTTTACGTTTTTCTAAATGTAAAGACTCGCTGATTCAATCCATAGTTGAATTTGGTTCAAAATTCGAGAAATATCGACACAATTGATGTTAAATCCGGGCATCAAATTTTATCAACATGGCTCTTTTCGTTTCATAATTATCTTGTTAATTATGTTCAAACAAACGGACTTTCACAGAACAAATTTTACTCAAAATTTATTAAAAATGCGGGAATTTGGAGTAAAGTTCGTACACCGAATTTTAATCGAGTAGCTCAAAGCATTTTGAGCTATCTTTATAAATACAGAAGGATTATATATTAATAAATTATCTATTATGAGACAGAAGATTATATCTATTGTATAGACCGGAGGACATTTTCTAAAAATATATTTCTTGAATTCAACGATGCATAAAACGCAAAGATTCATCAAAATCTCAAGTTCGTGTTTCAATTATGATAAGTATTGTCTCTATGCTTCGTATATGCAGAAAGTAAAACGATTCTTAAAAAGAAATTCACATATAACATCAAATTCCAATTTGGGAATATTTCAGTAATCGGATTTACATTATTTAAAACGATAATGCAATTATATGCAAAGTTACATATGAATTTATAACGATAATCGACATTTTAAATTTATTTAATAAATGAAGTTTGCCCTTGGTTCTTAATATAATTTTATATAAAAAAATTTGGGGGGGGGGAAAGGATTGCTTTTATCTTTTTAAAATAATTTATTAATTGAATAAATAATAAATCGGAAAAAATTATATAATGCGTAAATAGAATATTTTTGCAATACACGCATTATGACATTTTATGTTTGATAGTTCATTTTAGCATTATTTGATTGTCAAACAGTTTATGGAAAAAATACAATTTTTTTTTCATATACTTGTATTTTAATAAATACAGTTATTTGAGAAATATATGCCAAGGGAATTGTGTATCTAAGGGAGGAAAAAACCCCTTTAAGTATAATAAATTAATTACGAAAAGAGTTCAATAATTCAAAGAATTTATCAATTATTTGTCTTAATCCCAATCTATTATGATAACAAATGGTGAAAAAGGTATTAGGCAATCCTTAACTGATTAATTTCAAATTACCTTGCATATCTGCTAAGCAATTAACAAAATTTATTAAAGAAAAAATAACGATTTTCAACTTATAACTGGATTCTGACCCGAAATTTAAAACGAGCCAAGAAAAATAAAAGGTTCAAAACTATTCGGAAGACGTCTGTGATTGTTAATGACATTAACACTAGTTTATTTCACTTTAATAATAATAATAAATCGGAAACATTCCATTGAGCGATGTACTGAATTCTGTGTCATCCCAAAAAACGCCGGACAGTAAAAAAAATAAATAAAGGAAGTTAACATACGGAAATGAACCAGTTTGACAGTAGGTTTCGGAATGTCGGCTTTATTCATGTCGCTTTTTACGAGAATAGTTATAACCATATTTGTGTGACGGGGGCAACAGTCCCGTCTGCTGGCCGATGGAGCGCGTAGAATTTTTGCAAAGCAAATTTGAACCACGAGTATCTTTTTTTCCTATGTTTTGTCTTTTACCAACTCATTAAAAACTATAAAAGAAATAATATTTGGAAATAAATTCTAGTCATTAGGTGTACAAAATTGCTTTTGTGAATACCAATGAGATCTGAAGCGTAAATCTTCTTTTAAGACTTATTTATAAGGCTGCAACCGTATATAAAAATATGAAATTTAGGAAGTCCAAATAGTCTTGTTAATAATAAGTTTGTTTCACGTTTAGATAAAACATGGCACAATCTTTAAAAAACGGCAGATTCTATCAGTTTTTTTTAATGAAAATTATTAATTAAAAGATTAGAAATGTTGTATTCATATAAGGTCATGTATAGGTAAATAAATTACTTTTGAATTTTTTTTAACTAAATCAAATTTTGAAATTAAAAATGCATACGAAATGAAACAGTGATATTTTATATTCCTGTGCATAACTTAATTCCTTTAAAAAATGGATATCTAAATTTATTTTAATTCACAACAGAATTCTTGGAATAAATTTATATAATTTAATCAAAAATTTAGACGCTTAAAAAAGAAAGACGTAAAAAAAATATTACAAAAAGATTTAAATCTGAAAAAAAAATCGTTTTCATAAATTCATTAAAAAGATATCGACTCCTCCGCATTTAATAACTATTCATGTTATGAACAAGTACATTTTTTAAAACTACTCCATTCGCATGTAAATATATATTTGGGAAACAAATTGTTAAAAAGAAAAGAAATTATTTTCAGCACAATTTTTAGTGACATTAAAGTCTTCCATCCTTTTAAAATTTTTTTGAAAGGAACGAAATCGAATATTATTACACTGTAAAAGAAATGAACAAATATATTTAAAAAAATAGAAATTTAAAAATTTCATCTCAAATCTTAAAGAAATGCAAAACGAATTTCGGACACAAAAAAATAAACTGTTAGTTAACAATATATTGAGCTATATTAATAACTTTAAAGCAATATGATAATTTAACTATATTTTTCAAGTCACGCTAATTAACAATATTTTGCAAGAAAACTATTAAAATTGACAGTAATTAAATCGCTAGAACAGTCAAGTTTTCCCACATAAGCGATTAACCCAAACCAGCTAAAAATAAACTTGTAAGCGCAAAAATTATACATGTTGTAAGACATGCATTTACTATCATATCAAATGATAAAATTTTTGAAAATAAATGCATGCCAGTATAAATAGAAATTAAATTACAGAAACCTTACTTGATCCCAAAATTTAATTTTTAAACTGAATGGACAGGAAATCAATGGCATTTAATGAATGGCCACTCCCCTTTCCCTCCAAAAAATCACGCCTTAACTCATTCACTGCAGCGAAATTTATAAACGCTTAATTTTACCGCAGCTTAAAACGAGTTACCTCGTAAATGACAGTGAATAGGTTAAGACAAAGCATTTCAGATTTAAAAAAAAAAAAAAAGCAGTACAAAGAACCAAATAGTATTCGAAAGCAGTCTATCTTTCCCAGGCAAGTTTATTTTAAATTAAATTACAAAACTTTATTTTAGCCCGCAAGGAATGTCTTTTCATACAAATATACCCTTCACAATTTTATATAAGGTTTGCGAGTTTGGCAAATAATATTTATTTTTTGAAACAAAATAATGAATTCGCACCGACGACTGAACCAAACAGTTCATTCGTAAAATCAGCGTGGAAAAGTAAAATCACAAAATGCAACGGAAGCCTTAGATAATAATCAGAAAATCAAGCAACCAAGAACAATTCTGAGTAATCTTCTAAGAATGTGAGATAATCTTCGAGGTATTTTTTTCTAGCTGCTCATGTACAGAAGAAAGAGAAAATCCTTTAAGTTTCGCTATAAGAAAAAACTCTGCAAAATGTTTTTATTGACGTTGTCTATTCTCAGTTATAAGAAAAGTTTTTAACCATATTCGTTCATTTTAAAATAAACATACAACTCTCATTTTTTTTTTCTTTTTTAATCACAATGCATTGAAGATAAGTATTCAAACAGATGAGATTATCTGATATATAAAGATCTACAATCCATAAACGTTTAAAAAAAACCTTCCTTGTAGTCAGAACTTGAGAAAATAACACACAACAGCTTGAAAAGCTTGTATCAAAAATCCAGAAATAAAAATTACTTGATAAGTTCTATCGACGGTCATCGTACAGAATGTGAACTAGAACTTCAAACGAGCGAAAACTGTAACAATTAAGTGCAATGCATGCAATGGGATGGCCTACACCCTGATTTCATCAACGGAAAAATTTTAATTGTTCGATAAACTGGAATCCAGGTCAAACACGCTCGGCCTCCTCACGGCACAGGTAATTCGCATGAAAAACTCTCTTTCTACGAATTTTTTTTAAAAACAAAAATGAATATAGATGTCACAGTAGTTCGTATTCTACGACAGCATATATTTGGTCTACAAGATAACAAGCCACGTCATTCTAATCTGCAAGATCCTCTTACAAGTCATAACTCTTAAAAGATAATTATATGGATTAATCAAAACCCCATTAAGAAGCACAGGAATATCTTTACTTTTTCGTATACGTATTAAAAAAAATTCGTATCCAAGATTTTGATGAATTTCTAAGTTTTAAACATCCTGGGTTCGGAAACTACGTATTTCACTTTATCACAGAATAAATATTGAAATTGTTTTAAAAATTCAAATTTGAGATTTTGATGAATCTTCACTTTTCAACTTCCCCACACCCCAAAAAAGTCTGCCTGTGTGTCTGTCAATACTTCTGTGAACAGAATTAAAAAATGCTATGAGTTAAGAAGACTGAAATTTAGTTCATAGAATTATGCAGAAATTCATAGATTCTAACTGAAATCTATTCAGTATTTGTCGATTGTAACGGCGATCAAAAAGCGCCAAGAAGAAATTTCGCCAATTTGGCGATTACAATAGTCAAATAATGTAACATGCGATTCTCACGTTCAAAATTTTTCATAAAATAAAATAATACACTTGAGCTTTTAAAAAATAATTTGGATTTTTTTTCTTCCCCCATGGTGCTTTTTAGTCACTGTTAAAACTGAACTGTACCTTCTGTTCAAAGGAAGTTTGTCTGTTCGAGTACAAGCGAATTCGATAACTACAAAATACAAGAGTTAGGCAGATAAAATTAGGTAAACAGTTTTAACATTTAAAATGTAAATTCTTATCTAACTTTAAATCAAATCCGCCAAACAATCTATTGTCTCTGCTAGTCTTTACTTTAGCATGAAAGTAAACGCACGTATGTTATCTTATGATTACAACCGTAATTTCAAGCCAAATATCGATGCCAATCGGTCGGCAAGAAAGTCATCTAAAATATATATTCTTCATATCGATCCAGTAAAAATGGTAAACTCATGCCTACGATCTATATTTCGTACTTATCATTCATCAATGCCATGTAAGGTATTCGCTCTTTAACCAAGGTACATAACGTTATGCGAACAAAAAGGAATAAAACCTTCATTGGTAAAAAGTAACTCAAAATCCCTTTCAGCTAGACAAGTGACGATATTAGATTTTAAAAAAGAAATTGTATATGCTATGAAATTTTGGTCAAAATATATTCAGATGAAGTCTGGCTATGCTTCTGCATATATAGAAATAAACACAATAATTACAATTTCTTTATAACCCTATATAGATAGGATTTATCAAATAATTTTAGTATCTGGAATGCAGATTCCTATCAAATTCAGAACAAAATCCACCAAGGAAAAGATCAGTCTGTATTTTCCTTGGTGGATTTTGTTCTTGTTCTTTTGTTCTAGATGGATTTGTTTTGTTCGTCTGTCTGTATTTTTGTATGTCTGTAAACACGTTCATTTCAAAACGCAATGAGCTAAATAAATTCCATTCGAAATACGGTTTAGTAATTACAATTATAATTTTGTGTCAAATGTAAGTTTCAATCGGTCAAAAAAACTTACAAAATACACATTACATACAAAATACATCTGATACTAATGTGTTAATCGTACGCCAACGTTTAATAGTAAAAAAGAAAAACATTGCCGAATATAGCCTGCTGATAAGTTTTTTCGATAACATAGCTTGCCCATGGCATACAGTCAATTTCTTAGTATTGGTTTTCTTTGTAAAGGTACACTTTATATTATAAGATGCATACATTATTTATATGCGAGACTGAAAATAAAAATCTGTGCATTTGTGATGTTTATGGTCTTGTTCTAGGCCCATAATTCTAAAACTGGGAAAGTGATATCAACTTCATTAAGGAATATATGGGAAACTTTCGAGAAGATCATTCCCGTTCGTTTGGAAATAAGTTGAAAACTTTACAATGAATTCTTTTTAACGATAAAAGAGAGGCAAAATATTATTATTGAAATGAACCAGATTCCCGATCTAAGTATACAAAAGTATTTATTATAAACTATATACATTTGCATTGCAACAATAAAGTCTATTAAGGAAAATTATGTAAAATAAATGAACGCTTTAAAAAAATGACAAATTTAAGAAGAAATTTATTACATATAAATTATCTTCTTTTAAAACGAAACATTTAACGATTTGTATAACAATAAACTTTGTGTAAGAGTTTTTACGGATAAATGACAAAAATGTTGTTCAAATTTTTAATTATTTAAAATTTTAATCACAATTTCAAGAAAATGTTCCGCGGTAGACATTTCAACCCACCACAATAAAAAAAAAGAAATTTGAAAATTTAGTAATTCCAATTAAAATTATCTGTAATGCAGATTGCCAACACAAAAACGCTTTTCATCGTCATCATTATTATTACTAGCAAAAATACGAACATATAAATCTTTTATTTAAAAAAAAATTAGCAATTTATTTCAACAATCTCTCTTAATTTCTTGGGTAAAGAATGGAAAGAGCCAATAAGCAATTAAAGGTATGGGGGCGGGTCATTATTTCATATAATAAATTGTGTAAAAATTCGGAAGTTTCCCCCCCCCCATCTTCTTATCACTTCACAATTTTTTACGACTTTCGGTATAAAGCATGGGGAAAAAAAGATTCGGATCAAAGATAATTTTTAAAAAAATTCTAAGAAAAGGCAAAATATATAGGAAACGAAAATCGAATGTCATTATCATCCATGTTTATGAGTGGACACTATATGTATATATCTTTAATATTAATAAATATTTTTAAAATAAAATTGATAAAATATTGCAAATAACCATTGTAAAATTTCTCTATGAAGATTTCAAGAACTTCAAAGGTATGGTTCACGATATTCATCAGCTAAACCCTTTGTGTCAATGCCAAATCAGTTACAGGTTTGTGACATAAAATCAACGAACAACTATACTACTAAGTATATTCGGCTCTAAAAAAAGGACTTCAGGTTTTATGCATATCTGAATATTTGATGTCAATCAACATTAATATTAACTATAATAATTATAGGAGAGCAAACTGTTGGCTAAACAGAATATATTAATAAAGATAATGACTTAAGAAACTGGTTTCCAATTGGTGATTATTACATGTAACACAACATTGCGATAAATAATCTTAAAGAAAGAAAATAAAATTTAGCAGAATATTAAATTAAAAAAAAAACTGAATGACAATAGAAATTTATCTAAAAATTATATATATAGAAGAGACTTAATTGATAAGTTTGCTTTAGTCTTCCGCTGGAGGCAGGCAGGATTATTTACAAGAACAAGAAGGCACGGACATGACGTCCGTTACGCTGCGCGAGACAAGCAGAACTGGGCAGAAATGGCTGACATTATTTTTCCCTTGTCTTATATGTCACATTTTGATAGAGAAAATATTTTTTACAGTGCTATTATATTATTAGAGTTCTTATAGGGATTTTTGCATGCCAATCTCAAAGCAGAGGAAATAAAGGGATCTTTTCAAAATACTGTTCGTTTAGAGCAGCAGCTTTTATCGTTCACTCTCACCGTGAGAATCGCTGACTAAAGAACTTTACAAAGCATTTCTTGAATTAATTAAGTAGATAATGTGGAATCGGATCAGGGAATAAGAGAATATTTTTAGAATGAAGTTAATATGGGCTAAATTGAAATAAAACTTGAGAAATTAATTCAGTTTAAGTTAACTTAAAAAATCGTTACACACACACAAACTGAGAAGTTAAAGCAGTGACATCAATCCAGAAACACAACAGTTATATACAAAATAACTTTCTTTTTAACAATTAGCTATAAAAGCGGAACATTTTACTGAACAACGCACTAGATTTACAGAAAAAAATAAAATATCAAATGTAGAAACATATTTTGTTATTTGAGACGGAATAAGTCATAAAGGGAGTCTCAAGTTTAAAGCATGACACATGTTTTCAATATGCTTTACAGGGTTACCCGTTCACAATCGCCTACTGACACGATGTGTCCAAGGGCAAGAAAGTACGAACCGAATAAATCAATATCACAATACTTGCGTCCACCTACTTATCTGTCTTCGTCGCCAAGTGAAAACAAAACCACGCCTCCAATATGAAACACAAAGTTTCTCCCCATTCTTCTGTTATCGTATTTCATTCATTTCTCGCCGAAGAAGCTCTCCAAGTACATCATAGCTTGAAATGCTGTAATCAGCGGTAAAGAGCGTTATCGAAACGTGCGTAAGATTAGACTAACAAAAATAATGAAGAGACAACTGCAAACAAAAGCCTCGGCATGTGATAATTTTGAGTCACGACATCCATTTGAACTCCATGATCTCTTGAACAGTGATAAAATTACAGGAAAGAAGCAGTGAAAATGGTTCCTCTAAATAATAAGGCTGGTGATTTTATGCCCATAGAAGTATTTTCATTTAAGACTTTCGGTTGAAAATAAATTAATACTAAATAGCAATATGCGAGAGTTTATATTAAATAATTTTATCAAAGCCTTTCTCAACAGTTGCTGAATTTTTATTTTTTAAATTTTAAGAATTTAGTTTAAATTTTGATTATTCCTGTTAAAAAATGTAAAAAAATCCCCAATAACTGCATATTCTATTTTTAAAAATGCATTTTCATTTTAAAATCAAAATGCTTTATTTTTATGCATTACTTTAAAAATTAATGATTTTTATATATAATTTGTACATTACAAATTTATATTATATATTAGATTATTTTGCATAAACCATACCTTTTATGTAATGTAGGACAGCTTCCAAAAGTAATTAACATCTTTTCTTGTCATTCCATTAGAAAATTTTACTTTCTTTTTTCCAGCCTAAAACTAGAACAACTCTCCTACTTTCATTTAAGTCACAATAATCAGCATGCATTATTATTAAAAAATTGCTAAACATTTTCTTCTATGGAACTCATTTTCATTCCTCATGAAATTAATTTTCTAATATCCTTCCATAATATTCAAAATTTTAAAACCAATTTTCAGCCTATTTAGTTATAATAACCACAACTAAAGAATGATAGAAAGAAATCAAAAGAAAAAGATGGGAGAATAAATCATTTTTGAAAGAAATACGTTGCCATTATAAAATATCAAAATGAAAGAAAAATTACCAACTGCTCAAAATGAAATTGAAAATATCTACTACAAACATAAAAGAATTTTTACAGAGTAGAATTCTGAAAGATACGATTAATATTTGCCTCAAAAATTCAATTTTACGATCACAGAAGAAAGAAAAAATTTTTACAACACAAATTAAAAATAAAAATATAAGCCACAAAAGAAGAAATAGGCCTTGTTGTTGTTGTACAAAGATATAGGTGCTAAAATGAGAAACAGGACTGGCAATTTCATATAACAGTAATCAATTTCCCATTTCCAGTTTAGATTGAAATTATAAACATACTAATGAAGTACAACTTTGGGTAGTATCAATAAATTTCTTGAATATATATATATGAAAATTTGAACCAAAGATTAAAATTTTGCGTTATAAAAATAATAGATAAAAAACTATATACTGTTTTTTGTATCACAACAGCATTAAAAATAAACCATCTTACAGAATTTAAAACAAATGAATTCAGCAATAATTACATGACAACATTTAATTCAATGAAAATAAAAAAGTACAGAAATGGCAGTTAAAGAATACTTTGACCTACAAGTTTAACCTCCTAATTAGAAGACACATCTATTTGGGACATTTATTGTTATTCCAATCCTTATAACATTAAGGACACTTGAAATATTAGGTTTAATCAAGTTATTTTTGTATTTTCATGCCACATAATTGTAGATTTAACAGCTGAAAATTCAATCCATGCTCGGTAGATATACAATATCATTATAGAGCAAGAGATTTAAATCACTACCCATGCACGCATTAAAATAAAATATTTTTTCAGACTGATAGACAATTAAGAATATAAAGTTAGACCATAATTATTTTGCCAATCAGATAACCTTATAAACTAGTGACATAACAGAAAAAAAAGATATTAATCTACTACAGAATAAGAGTGATCAGTTGTATGTTACTCATTTGAAGAATTAAAATATTCTCAATTCATAGTTATAATAATTTTAAAAAACAGATCAAATGTTATAATTAGTAAGTCAAACATTGAAAAAACATAATTTAGTACATATAGATTTAAATCTAAATAAACTACATAATTTTCTATACATCCTGATTAACAAATGATAAACATTTTAACAAAATCTGTTATTTGATTTTTAAAAAGAGAGAGAGAGAACCAAAACTCTAGTTTGAAACATGGATAATGTTTTAGCACGGATTTGTCTCTATATTTTATTTCTTGATATTAAGCTTTATACAAATATCTAGTTTTAAATGGATTTTTTTTCAAAACTTGATATACTAAGCTTTATTAATACAAATTCATTAAATATGAAATACTCATTTCTATAATTAATTCTCCATATTAATTTCCAACTCATTTGGAATGTTGTTATTTAGAAGAAATATTACTACGAGATTATTAAAATGAATAATTTTTAAGAGATATTCATCAAAGCAGAATGAATATTATATAAACCTGATATTCTCTACAAGTAACAAGTACACAAGAATATAGTAGTAGCATAATATATAAATCAATATATTTTTTTACATGTCTTCAATAAGATTGTTCTCAAAAAGGTGAAGAAAAAACATTTCTTATAAATATTTAATAATTTTTTATAAGAATATTATTTTTATTTCCGAATTTTGTTCTTTACAGTTAATTTATATTTAACAGATTTTTAGCTTAAGGGTCCTCTCCAATCCACAAAGGAGTTCTATACTTTAAAACAGGTTTGAAACTAAATAGTAGCTTGCCATTTTCATGCTAAAAGCTTTCCTGACTCTTTTACAAACTTAAATGTTTAAGTATCTATATTTTTTTTGTTGGTTTTTAATTTCTTTATCGAGTGAATAACATTACTTTTTAAATATTTTCTTCTCTAACATATTGAGAAATATAATTTTAATAATCCTTAAATTTGAAGATTTGTTTAAAAAAAAAAAAAATGCTTCCTGAAGTTTGCATCTAAAATAAAGGATAAATTTATTAATTTCACTTCGAAACAGTATAAAATATTATTATCTGCAGTACATGTATAATAATATGAAAAAAATATAATAGGAAAGAATGCTATCTATAAAATATATGGAAATGCTTTCTTTTCTTTTTAAAATTCAAAGTACTATGCTTTCTTTCACAGCTGTATTCACAACTGATTTTAAACTGTGTTTAGCAATAACTATATTTCTCTAAAATGCAGAAAAATTTATCAATAAACAAAAACTGTACTTGATGAAATAAAAATAGCTTATATATAAAAAATTAAAAGTTTCGTAAGAAAAACTTTTAATTTTTTCCGCCTCGAAATTATTTTAGTTGGATTATTCTGCATAAAATACTGATAAAAAAAAGCTGCCTTATGGCAATTGTAAGAAAATTGCACTTTTTGATTGAATTTACATTTTCTTTTGTTCATAAATGTTTTACAAGAGGGATGAAGTTTCCAGCCTCATCTAGATTTGGCACTTCCAGAATAATTTCGATTAAAACATTTCAAAGTGTCATCTTTGTTCAATACTTCATGTAAATTTTACAAGATTTGTGCTTGATCATTTTTTTTTTTGCTGTGTTATTTAAAAATTTTCTTTTGTTTTTAGGCGTGTACAAGAGAAAACAAGTGCGAGCTGTGATAAAATATTTTTTAAATAAGACTTATTTACAGAGGATATTAAAATTTTGTTAGATACTACACAAGGGAAATCTGCTCCTTCATTTAAAATTGCTAAAACATGGATTGCAAAATATAAGCATGGTCGTACAAGCACTCTGGATACTGAGCATTCTAAAAGACAAAAATCAGTCACTGCAGAAGGAATCGTTAGAAAAGTTCATACAAATATTATGAATGATTGCCAATCGAAATTGACAAAGGTTGCTGAGTCTATTGATATATCCAAAAAATGAACATATGTTTTAATCGATATTTTGAGTATGATAAATTATAAACAAGACAGATGCTGCATTTATCGACATTGGATCAAAAACTACAGCACATAATGATATCGGAACTACACAAGTTAAACCCAACTGATTTTTTTTGCGGTACCCGACTTGTACTGAAGAGCAACTGATTTGTACCAAAGAGAAATCAAAACAGTGGGCAGTGAAGGACAAATCAGCACTAGAAAAGGAAGTATGCCATCTGCTAGGATGGTTATGGCAATAATTTTGGGGACGTTAATGGAATTTTATTATTGAATTATCTAGAAAAAAACAAAACTATCAATGCTGAATATAATGTTAATCTTTGTGATAAATTGCATGCCAAATTTTTTTAAAAAAAGATCATGTTTGGCAAGAAGAAAGACCTGCTTAACTGGGACAACGCTCCCATACACAATGTCTTTGTGATGATAAAACTTCATGAAATAAAGTTTGAAATTCTTCTTCATGTATTGTATTCTCCTGATATAGTCTCCTAGGAATACAACCGCTTCTCCTATATGAAGAATGTTTTTGTTAGAAGGAAATTCTGTTCAGACACCAAAGTTATTTCAGCAGTAAATGCCACAATTGAGATCTTGGATTGAGATCTCTTATAAAGAGGGGATTCAAATATCGTCACACAGCTTGAGCAAGTACATAGCTTTGAAAGAGGACTACAGTGAAAAATAAAGCAATCATTAAACAGAATTTTTTTACTTTCCTTGTTAGACCAGAAACTTTTCATCCCACCCTCATATATCCATAGTTGCTATTTTCAGTCAAATCTGTTCTTGACTAGGTATAATTGTGCATCAATCAATATTAGTGGTATCGGCACTTGATAAGAACATAACTGCAAATTTCCTTTATTTTAACATTTGAGCCATGTGTCCAAAAAGGTACAAATCAAGCCACTATTGAAACTGAAAATTTTGTTTAAAAGCAGAACAAAATGATAAAAGAGATATTTTCATGTAAAGTATTCTTGAATTCTATTCATAGCATACTTTTTCAATGAATTTGATACTCCAAACAGAAGAGTCATTATGGACAACATAAAAAATTACTATATTATTGAAAGTTTTGCATTGTTTTGTCAATTATTTTACAGATCAGAGAAAAAAAAGAAAATGGTTTTCTGATTGATAAAATGCATGAATATCTGCCAGCAAAATTTTACAAAGATGGGGAAAAAAAATCATTTTACAAACATAAAATAAAAATAGTTGTTGATAGTGTCATCATTATTCATTTAAACTCAAACAATTTTATAATCTCAATCATTCAAGAGCCACAAGTGTTTTTTCAAAAAGCTAACCAAGAAAGCCCAAATTAGATTTTTAATTTCTACTTTAATAAAAAGTAAGCAGACATAATAAATAAATTATTTAAGTCATGATCTAAAAATCTATTGTAAGATGTAAATCTACTTATTGGTAGATAATTACTTTAGGCAATTTTTTATTGGAAATTATGAATCTTATGTGAAGGGAAATTTTTCATTCTTTGATTAACTTAATGGATGTAATCAGAAATTATAAGCAAAAACAAGATTCCAACTGATTTAGCTTTCCAGAGCCTTTTAAATAAAGAGAACTGTCACTAAACCATTTGGTTAAAGCAATGAGATATAACAGTATAATAAATTGTAGATGAATAAAATAAAATTCTAGAACGTTTTAAATAATGAAATTATTATAGTTGGAAAAATGTGAATACATACTAAATAGAAATGTTAACAATAAGTGGACCTCTTCAAGTAAAATTATTCACATAACAAATTTTAAAAATGTATCAAAGTGAATATAAATTTTTTAAATATTAAAATATATCATAACTTAAATATATAAGCCATACAAATAAATACTGATTTAATTTGACTTGAATAGTGACAAAGAAATATTTCTTTGAAAAAGTATATATGGCATATATTGGATTTTAATGGCACAAAAGCCAAATATGGCCATGGTGCGCCGAACCTATGGTGAATATATAAATGAATAGTAGTATATACGTTTGTATATTACAATAACAAAAGGAATAATAAGTCGAGATAACAAATGGAAATCGTTAGAAGTTGAACAATTAATTTTAACTATATATATAGTTTTATTTATATAATTAGTACCAAGATAACAAATTTGTACATTCTAAGACAGAAGTCACAAAGTATTTATACAATTAAAGATGAAATGTAATTGATAGACGACAATGTTAGTTAAAAGAAATGAACACTGAAAGGAAGTTTTAGGAAAATTGAAAACTACCTTTAGGAGCAGCATATACAAATATTGAAAAATCTTAGATCATTCAAGAAAATTACAGAAATAAATTTATAGAAAAAGTGTTTTAATTAAACACATGCAAAATCATAACAAATTTTATTTTAAAAAGTGGTTTATTAATAGAGTTTTTCTTCTACTAACAAATATATTTATGGTACAAATGGAAAGTAGTTGATAGACAATAAAATCCAAGTGAAAGAAATAAATGAATATTGAAAGAACGTTTTAGGAAATCTCTAAGTTATCTTTATGAGTATAATACAAAAATATATTTCAAAATCTTTTATAACTCTTAAATATTGCTTTAATTAAACCAAGTTATGTGCTAAATCATAATATAAATTTTATAAAAAGAATAGTTCATTAATAGAGCTTTCTTTCTCTTAGCGAATACATTAATGGTACAAAACAAGCAAAAGGCAACAAATAAATAAAATACTTCTATAAATTTATTTCTGTAATTTTCTTTTAAACTTCATTTCACGCCTACAATTAAGAACAGTTATGAAAGCTGTCAGTCAAATAAAAAGCATTAATGAAGCTATAAAAAACATATAAAAAGCTTTAAAAATGAAGCTATAAAAAAAAGTTGATAAAAAATGCAAAGAATGTCATTTGACATCATGCATGTATTTAAATGGTGTAAAATGTATTTTAACTCATTGTTACCAAACAATGAGTTATTTCTGGATTATATACTCACCACATATATAAATGGACTTGAGGAATTTCTTGTTCATGATAATGGAAGTAAAGAAATGAGCAATTGGTGATTTTCAAAACTAAGCTAAGTATGGACTAAATCGTATTTTTACCTTCGGATAACTATATGAAAGTTATAAGCCTCCTATTATGGCGTAATCAAGACAATTTCCTCAATCAATTGCACATTGGTACAGTAATACAACCAGCGTCTTAGTTAAGAATTCAAATATCAGAACTAGACCACACCCACAAAATTTTCTAAATCATAATACAATGAGGACTTTTCTAGTTTTTTTCATATTTAATGTTTCAGATGCAATACTCCTTCCCTTCAGTAGGTTTTTCATCTTCCTCAACTTTTGATAGATTAATAGAATAGTAGCTTAATAGTTTAAAAGGTTATTGATATCAACCACTTTAGAAGTTTTTGATAGGGAAAGGGCAACTTTTTTGTTGTCAGTAAAAAAATCACACCTAATGGTTTATAATGAATCCTTTTTATAACTTTGATATAATATAAACATTATATTTTCATATTAAATATAAAAACATCTCACCTTTCCAGTTGCCTTTTTGTAACGTGTTATTGCCAAGTCCATTAAATCACGCACAAGTATATCACCCTTGCCGCATGGAACGATGACACGCACGTTTCCGAAATAAACTGTCACTTTCATTTTGTTTCTATCTTTTGGAATGTTTATAGCTTTTTCTACACACAATCAACACACACTGGAATGTATAACACACATTTAATTCCCGAGTTTCTCCTTTGAGCAAATAATTCATGTAATAAAAAAATACTATACAGATATATTTATATAAATCAAGTTCGAACGGTAATTGTGGACGGAATGTAAATTTTGGACGTTAATATAACAAAACCACAACACTTACAACCGATATCGGTCATTGCTGACAGTTACAACTAACAGGCACATAAATTTCATATTTACTAGGACTATCACAGCATTATTTTACAACTGAAACCGCATATGAATCAGGTAGACAAGAAGTGATTCCAATCATTTTTCACATAATTATTTCAAACCTCAATATTTCGTGGAATGAAATAATTTGATGGAAAGCATGTTTCTTCTTTTACTTCAGGAGAACAATTACGATAAATAGTGTTCTGTACATTTTGATAAAAACTTGTACTATAAAAAGGATTACTCATGAAATTACATAGAAATAGTTATAGAACTTTACAATCAGACACAAATTAAATTTTCAATAGCAACATTTAAGCGTTTTCGCATCTTGTCACATTTGTTGTGGTCGTCTTCTTCGGTAAAGAATGTGGAAAAATTCCTAACTTTTAAAATTCTTTTGTTGTGGTTTGTTTTCTCCTATATCTTCATAATATGAAGAAAAAATTCCAACATTTATTTCGATGTGAGATCAAAAATTAAATTTATTTACAGATATTAAATATTACTTAACATGTTTTTTTTTTACCTATAAACCTTTTTTTTACCTTGAACTGTTTATAAAATAATTAGAATCATAAATGAAGAGCAAAATGTTATTGCACATTAAATAATCAATAAATGATTATCTAAGTTTAAAATTATGAAAATGACTTAGCACTGAAATTTTTATCGTAGGTTTTTCATTCTTGCGCTAAATGTAAATCTAAATATTAAAAAAGCTAAATTGGCATAGAGGCTAAAGATTGATTATTAAATTACAATTGTACACTCCAGATGAAATATTGTTACTTGACCGGAGAACAAGTGTTCAAATAAGAACTTTATATGACTTGTTTATTTTTTTAATCATTTTAAATGCTTTGATTTATTATTAAAAAGAAAATAATCAAAACAGAATCGTGTCATTGAACTAAAAACAGCTCAGCACTAATCCACAAGTTTGTGGGATTAATTATGGTTTGTTATTTTCCAAAATATTTGAAAGCAGCTGTTGTTAGATGAATATAAATATGTAATAATTTATATATTAGTGTTTTAAATTTACCATTCCGAAAGTAAGAGATTTACTGATTACTTTGTAGACATCGCGGATCTTCTTTTGTTATCTGTCAATGTGAACTAATTTCCAGTTAGTATCTCTTCCTATTCTTTGCTCTTATTTTCGTATTAGTTATGTGGCCCGGAAATATTAAATTTTGGTTTGATTCGTATTCTAACATTTATTAGAAAAACGCGAATAAGGATTTACAACATCATAAATAGCAGAAAATTATTCGTAGTAATTTACTTTCCGAGCATGAAATCCATATAAGCAATATGCTTGTGATGTAAAACTCCAGAGTTTTTTTTTTTCTTAAATCATTTGGTATTTCTGAATTAGCTCATATTTATTTGTAGGTATGTACTCTTTTAAACTTCCCTATAGCTCAACTTTTAGTTCACTTTAAATTATCAATATGTAAACACTTTGATAAACAAGTTCTCAATCTAGTGCATTTTACATAATAAAGAAAACACTTAGATAAAATTAAAAGGTTTAATTTTGTGGTTCCGAATCTTGTATATTTTGATAAGATTTTTTTGAAACAAAATTGCATTGTAAATAGTCCAATTTTATGATTATCACCATTATTCAAATTGTTTGTGTCTGTTTTTGATGTGAAGCAAAACCAAATCGAACTTCCTCTAAATATTTTACTTTGGTATCTATTATTAATTTGACATCTTTTATTCCTTTCCAGGTTTAGAAAGGAATAGATAATTTCAGAGGTTTTGAAAGTCAATTTTGTATTCAAGATTTTGATTTCCACTATGTTTGAAGTAAGTTATTATTGGTAAAAATTTCCAGAATATTATTTATTATACTAATTACTTTATTTAAATGTTTAAATTAAATCATATTTGAATCATGTTTGAGTACATTTTCATTTCTGAAGATCATTAACAACAGTTAAATTAGTTTGGAAATTTTTATTATATATATTAGTTAAATTATTTTGGCAAATTAGTTTGACATTTTTTTTACTATCCTCAAAAACAGTAAATTACCTACATTTGTTCTGAAGAAAATTAATAAAATAATGGAATGCTTAGTATTAAGCAAGGTTCTTATTTAGATGATTGTCTATTGCAATTACTTCTTGATACAACTTCAAAAAGTTTTTGGTACTCTTGCTTTAATCTTATTCTCTAGAGTGTAAAACTTTCCCAAGCTATGTATGTAAAACTTTGTCCATGTTATCTTAAGAACTTAATAATTAAAGTTGTTTTGATTGGATTTAAAATAGTAAGAGGTATATTGTGGATAAAATGAGTCCCTTTTCCCATTTATTAGCTATCTAACTCAAAAAGAATGAATGTTGCAAATGGGAGAAATTTCCTTCCCTCTATAACTCCCTGAATTTTAAATGTAGAAAGATGATTCAAATAAAAAAAAGGTGTCCCCTCATGATGATAAACAACTTTTATACTGAAAGTTCTTTTATTATTATTATTTCACTAGTATTATAAACTAAATTTGTAAAACACCCTTTGAAGGCTTTCCTCCATTATATTCATTTACAACCTCTTTTATCTTATTTTTCACCAATTTCATATCTAAAATGTATTAAAAGATCTTTTAATAGTAAAAAAAACTGAGTCATAATTAAAAAGGTTTATTTTAAATGTGAACTTAATAATCTGAAAGATTTGTAAAACTAAGGTATAAAAATTTCTTTCTTAGATTTATTCGGAAGTACGAGCCATCATATCCTCAAATGTGGTCAGTGCTATTGAAGGATGTGTATTTGATGCAATCCAAGAACGAATCTTCACTGCTAAAGTAGAAGAAGTAACGGCTGAAGATGAGATACAATACCACCTGTCTGGTACATTAGATGGGATTCTCATAGCTAAAAATAAACTGGAAGAATTGCTGAATAGCATACACATAAAGAGGCTGGCCAAAGAAACCAATGAATTAGATAACACTACATTGTCAGAAGAAAACAGCAGTCTTGCAGATGAAGGTAACACTTCTTATGATAAGGAAGGTACAGACAAAACTTCTTGCCTATCAGATGACAAAGAACATGAAACAAATGCATCATCTAATGGCTATGTTAGTACTAACACTGAGAGCAGTGTGAAAACTTTGAGGATGAAACCTTTATCAAAGAAATTGAGGTAAAATATATGTATTGGTGTTTTTAAATCCTAATTAATTACCTAATTTTTATTTTAATTTATCCCACATTAACATCAACCTAAAATGTTCTTTTATTTCCTGATGCAGTTCCAATTTTTACTTTCTCATGTATATAAAACATAGAAGGTTTAGTAATTGTCAAAAATTTAGAACTGGAAATTTTGATGAATCTACACATTTAAGACCTCCAAAAGTTCAATAAAAACAATTTTGGAAAATATCTATCTGTCAGTGACAAAGATAATTCAAAAGCACTTTTTTTCTAGTCAGTAGAAATTTAGGTTATATTCTTTACATTAAATTGACAGATCCATGTCAAATTTTCTGTTAAATCTATCGCAAATGAAGACAGTCTATCAAACTATTTGAATACAATTCAGCATGATACTTAAAAAATGATGAGAGCTAGATTAGAGAGGTGAAATCAATTACCTTGATTTAACATCTATAATATAGACATCTGTTAAAATCAAAGCCCAAACAAACAATGGATTAACTGTTAGTCAGTCGAACTTTCAGAAACTAGTAAGTATGGCAACTCAAAAAGTAAATGCATAGAATCTTAGATATTAAACCAGCAATACATCTTTAGGCTATAATTTGTATTAGTGAACATCTTGATCTCTGTCATCTGAAATTATTTAAGTATTAAGAGTATTAGTATAAATTGAACACTCAGATATTAAAATTGTGCCATGAATTTTTTTTTTAAATCTAAAAATTGCTTCTTTACATGTATTATTGCAGCATGTTTTTTTTTTTTTTTTTTTTTTTTTTTTTTATGAAAATACATTTGCAAAATGCATTCAATTTTATCATTTGCAATTTTTCTTGCTATAAACTTTATAATATAAAATTCTTCCTTTTAGACATGTTTGATTTAGCTCATGTAATATTTTATGTTTCTTTCAATTTTTAACATTATATTGAGTGCATAAATTTTTATTTTCACATTCTTAAACTGTTGAATTTTGTCTAGCTTGAAGATTAGAATGAATCAGTGTGAATGTTAAACTCAGTATTTATTTTGTATACAATTTGTTGTATATTGAAAATATAGGAAGTCTTCCACTTCTTATTCTAAAGAAAATAAAAGTTTTATGCAGATTTTATTGTGTTTAAATCAAATACTAAAGTTATATTCTATAGTTAATAAATAATAATTATTATATTTCCAAGATTAGTTTTTATTTAATAGCATTATGTGTTATGTTAAATTTGTATGAAATTTTAATTTTTTTGACACATTTAAATTTTAATCCTGTTAGCTTGTATTTCATCACTTGCCTGATTATCGAAAATTATCTCAGATTCGTATAGATTGCAGTTAATAATTATTTTCAGAAAACTCAGTTAAGCAGAATTTGTCAGTACAGTTTGTTTTATCATGGTTTTACTTTGCCTGGAGGAAATGAAAGGAAATATACAGCATTGATTGGTAGTTTGCCAAGTTTTGTTGGTTTCTTGGTTCTTTTGGCAGGACTAGTGATTGTTTTCACTATTATATAGTACACATATGCTTATGGATTAGTAATGTATAAAGAAGGATAGTTGCATTGAAAAAAAGTAAAATGAGGATGATACAAGATAGTGAAAGTGATAATTTTTTAGATAGTGTTTCATGCTGCTGAAAAAAAAAATTAAAACAATAATAATTCTAACAAGATAGTGTACTCTGTTACCCTGTAAAAGAGATTCCAGAAGTAAACCAGCAAGAAAAGAGACCAGATGCACCAGCGTACAGAATGTCAAGTATCACTTTTTGTTCCCCCTTGTTTCACAAACTTTCATACAAAGACTAATATTTAACTCCTTTTCATTCGCCTGAGATAACTAGGGATAGTGAACTAATATTAAAACTAAATACTTTTAAACTCGTAAAAAATTACAAATTCAACCTAAAACAGACATATTTTGTTTTGTTTCATTTTCTTGTGTTTGATAAAAAAATAAAAAACTGCAATTTTTTTTTCTTTTTGCAATTTTTTCAAAAAAAAATTGAAAGTAATGCGATAAAAAATTTGATATTTGTTTAATTCACTTTAAATTAAAAATGTCATCACATAGATTTTCTTTGTATTATATGTTTATCATTAGTAATAAATAATATAATTTTTCATCATCCTTCTTTATATCAAAGGTTTTTCTTGAAAGAACGTCCCCGAAGTAGCCAGCGTACCAGAGCAAGACTTGCCCTTCAACTGAGAACCTTGAAAAAGAAATCGATTCTTCGAAACAAGCCCCAAAGAGTGTCTAGGGTTTTGCGTAATGATCCTGACCGGTTGATTGAAAATCTTCAACAAATGAAATTGGCTACAGAAGATTCTGATGTGGATTCAGGTGGAACTGATGGAAAAAGCAAACCCCATGTGAGACTGCCTTGTAAAGCAAGGAATCACGATTCAGTTTCAGGGTACAAACACTCCTGTGAATTGTGCTCTTTCAAAACAACACGCACTAGCCATTTTCTGAAGCACATGACTGTTCATGAAAAGGTAGTGTAGTTAATACTTTTTACATGTTTAACACTTTCAATGCTACCAACAAGATATCTCATCTTTCAAATACTTTCAATTTTATATTTCTGTGGACTAAAATTTGTCCCTTATGTCAGTTTAGATTGGCTGAACTTTCTAATACCTATCTGAAGAGTGCCTTTACTTTTCTCGTTTTTAAAAAAAATTATTTTGTGTAAAAAAAATGTCAACAGCTGGAAGAATTGATATTTTCTTTTCATTTAGTTGGGAATGTTGAAATTAAATGTTGAACTTGTTGAAATTATTAAAATTGAAGAATAAAATTACTTAAAAGCTTCGCTTTAATTAAGAATTTCAGGTAGAAAGATTCTCAACTGTTTGAAATTTTAAATTATTAAGAATCTAAACTATATATATACCATTATAAATATATTTTCCAAGTAAGAATAAGTTAATTAATGTACTGTACTGTAATTGTGTGTATTGTAGAATAATGATGTATAATTTATAATGATTAATAAATATTCTAAATGAGTACATATAATCAAAGAATAAGATGTTATATATATTATTCTATTAGATTGATGTAAGAGAATTTAAAGCAGTTGTATTGTAATAAAATAGTAATCAGTTCTAATACATAAAGAGATTATTAGTGTCATAAAGCTGACTAATTGATATACCCAGCATTGTTTGAGATAAAACTTAATGCATTTTTGCTTTTGTAAAATTAATAATTTCATTATTTGTTTTACAAGTTTTATAAAAATTTTACTTTAGTATTTATAAAAAATCTTTTAAGTAATGTATTATATGAAAAAAAGTAGACATCTGGTATTGAGATGCAATGAAATCCAAATGTCTACTTTAATAAATGCTTCAAAAATAATTTATTTGAAAGGAATAGTTTATACAAAATATTAAATGCACTAAATCCATCTCTGCAAGCAATTGTTTAAAGAAGCATATATATATATATATATTTACAAAGTTTCAAACAAAATATTTTATAATTGTTAAAATAAAATCTTAAAAAAAGCACAATTTTTCATTCAGTAAAGTTGTTTTTTATTTTTTATATAGAAACCATATTTCTATTATTAATGTAATATAAAACTAGCTTACATGCAGTTTAAGTTGAAGGTCTTACTGTATAAGATTACACAGCATATATTTAAATTGTTTTTAAGTGTAAAGTATAAAATTTGTCAAAGGAATTTGAGGTTATTACTTTTATTAGCTGAAATAACATATTAATTTAAGATATATTTCCTAAATATTATCAATAGTTTGGCTCTTGAATTTATCTGTATCTTTACTTTTAGTATAAATTTTATGCCCTTGTCATATCCATGCTTATAAATTCAGTTAATTGATTTATTAATTCATTCAGTGCACAAGCTATTAATATGTTTAAAAATAAATGAACAAACCAGCTTTTTGGTAGCATTCTGAAAACATATTTACAAGAGGGATTTTTCAAAGGGTCATATTACATTATTTTGGCTTTCTACTTGGCTTAATGCCTGTTTAAAAGAAAATGCTTTCTAATGATGATTGAACTATGTCATTTATTGGATAGTGATAGTCACAAAATAATCATAAGCATTTGAGTATTAATCCATTTAATTTACTTTTCTGTTAATTTATTTAGTAATTCAAAAAACAAATGCTCGATTATTCATTTAGCTGAATGCTTAATTTAGATTTTTACTAGCTAATGTGTTCATCACTTAAAACTAGATTCTTGCATTGTATTATTTGAAGATTCTGCATAAAGTAAAGATTCTGTGGCTCATTTTCATTTGAAATATTTTTATTGGCAAAATATCCATTGTAAATTACTAATTGGTACATGTTATTATTTTATAAATGGTTATCTTTATATTCTAGCATTTGTTAATTTAGACTTCTATCTACACAGCTAAACAATTTTACTTTTTTTGGTAAAATTTCATTCCATAAAACTTCATCCTTTATATTTCTCTTGTTTAACACAATTCTTTGTTTGTCAGATATTGAATTAATCGTGAATAACTTCCAAATTCCTCACACAGAATATTAATTCCTTTTGAGAATTTGTGATGTCATTTCATTAAGTTCTTCTGATTCTTCATGCTCTTTTCAAATGAAATTATGTGTGAGCGCTCTTGTGTATGTTTTGTGTGCACATGCTTGCCTTTGGCATTAAATAATTATGGAAAATACTTCACGTTTTTCTGCTTACTGAATGGTACAGCCATTGTCGACTGGAATTTCTTCTATAAAATAGATGTAAAACAGCAGATAGGTTGTGATCAAAACCATTGTTGTCATTAGATTCTGAATGTCATATTTTATCTTTATTTTCTGAACATACTTCATACAGCTATTATGTTCCATCTGAATTACAATGGGCCTTGTTGAAAATTTTTTCAACTTATTTTCTGATATTGCAACCAAATATTTGGTTTAAAGAAAGTCCTGTTATTATTGGGTTAATAATTATATTTTATGGACTATTTATATCTTCCAAATTAAACTGATGAATTTTCTATACAGATATCCATATTTTTTATTTCCTTCATTTTACTTTTCTAGGTGAGCACAATTTATAAGTGCAGCCATTGTTCATTCAAGTCTATACGTCTAAGTCATTTACGCAGGCATGAATTAACACACAGTTCCGCTATCCATTCATGCTCTGACTGTCACTATCAGACAAATGACATTAAGTTTCTTCATAAGCATGCCAAAATCAAACATAGTGGGCATGCGAAATCTGACAAAAGTTCTTCTCTTGTAAGTCTCGCAATTTTTCTTATATTTTGTCTTGCGTGTTGTGTCAAATATTTGTCTTTTCCCTTGATGTTGAATTTTAATTGTTTAAGAATCAACTTAATTTACAGCATATATTTTTATAATTATTTCTTAAAACACCAAGATTAGGATTATTGTGAAACAATAAAATTCAAAAAACAAAATTATTACCAAAAAATTAATTATAACAATCACATTAATTAAAATTGTTAAAATAATTATTATTAAAAATGGGTAAAGTGTCATTTAAAAATATATATATGCATATTAAGTGTTTTAATATATTGTGAAATATTTAAAAAATGAAGATTATTTTCAAATTTCTTTAATTGTCTCAAATATGTTTTTTTTCTCCCCAAAGTGATAATACTTTTTGACTTTAAAACCTGGTTAATGTTTGGTACTTATCAGTTGAAGATCATTTAGGAATTTAGATTAATTTGGCTTCTTAGACAAATCAAAAGGAAACAGTAGAATGTTTTTTGGTTTAAACATTGTAATGAAATAATAATCCTATACATAAGATATTAAGTGGGTGCTGATTTAAGAATATTTTTTTAGCAAGGAAATATTGATTATTTTATACTATGATTTAGATTGCCTTATTCATTAGAAGCAAACTGTATATTTTTGTATCTTTTAAAGATTGGTGATAGGTCAAAGAAGAGATTTACTTCTAGATACTTTTGTTGCAATGAAAAGTCAAAATAATTAATATTAAATTAATTGTTGAATTAATTGTTAAGTTGCAAAAATTTATTCAAAATAAAGTGTGAACAAATGTAATTAACAGTTATTTCCTTGCTCCTTACAATTTATAAAATTATTTAAAATGAACTAATAATGTTGTAATGTATTAGCTGTATTAAAGAAGCACATTTATGAAAACTTTTCTAAAAGACAATAAGCCATAATCTGAGGTCCTAAATTGTTTAATTGCATGTCTACAAGCATTCATTTATTATAAAGTTAATATCCTCTTGACTAATTTTTTTTTTTTTTTTTTTTTGTTTTATCCATTTTTTAAAAATTTATTTAGCTTCAAATTTTCAATACTACATCTTTATATTAAATATATGAATCATTAGTTATATATTTTGATAAACTAATGATTTTAAAAGAAAAAAGGAAAATTTCCCTAAATTTTATGATTTGATTAATTTATTAGAATATTTTTTAATTGTACTAAAAAAAGTGTTTACTTACGTCTTATTTTAAAACCTAAGATGGTTAACAAAATAAACTTGTGAATTTCTTCAGAACTTGAATTATAGGACAGAAATAACAACAAAAACATCAATTATTTCTAAATAAAATATTAAACTGCTATTTGCTTCAATTAATATATATTTTGCTAAATTATGTTTAAGTATAAATAAATTCTTCTCTCCCCTCACCCACAAAAGAAAAGCTTTTTTAAGTCTTTGGAAAAAATAAAAAAAAAATTTAACATATGTGTTCAAAAGCTTATCAGATATTAATCATTCAGTATACATTTGTAATCTACTGTTTTTTTTTTAATTTTGTTTTCCTTTATCTTTATACAAATTAATTGACTTGTTCTACTTATTATAACCTTTATATTATGGTCACTTATCCTGTAATTCAGCCTACAGAGCCTATTATTATTTTTGTTTCTATTATTCTAGCAGAACTTTAAACGAGTCTGAAAATATAATGCATGTTGTAAATAGTCAGTTGTAGCTTTCAGTTTTTGTTTCAAATATATTATTTGTTAAAAGTTAATGAAAAAAAAAGTCGATAAACTATGTGATAATCACATTGCTTTAATTATCATTATTGTATTGTGCAGCTGAAGCAATATACAATTTTTTGAACAGTTTATTATCCTTCATATAAATTAGAGTATTTAAATTTTCATATACAGAGTTTTTAGGCACACAAATTTACATTTGTGTTCCCATTTAAAAATATTAAATATTTTTTTCATGATTTTTTTAAATTATTTAATAGAACTTTGCCATTTGTAAAGATATTTCTGCTGCCTATTCCAAATCAGTGAAATATGTATATGTTTTTATGATATATTTTCTCCATTTTCATAGGTACTGAGCTGTCCACATTGCAGTTATCAGACCACCAAGCAGCATTATTATGACAGACATCAGCGTTTGCACTGTTCCAAACGGGGCCTCATCCATCAGTGTGAGCAGTGCTGTTACAAAACACACCGCCGAGAACACTATGTGCGACATGTCACTAGTGTTCATGGAGAGCAACGGCCCTATCTCTGTCATATCTGTGGAAAAGCCTTCAAACGAGGGGATGCCTTGCAACAACATCAGCAGACCCATTTGGAAGTGCAGTCTGAAAATGCTAACTACAAATGTCCCTTTTGTGAAAAGCAGTTTCGATCTCAGTCCCACCTCTTAGAACATAAAGCTGTTCATACAGAGTACAGATCATTCCTTTGCGAAATCTGTGGTGCTTCATTTAAAACACGATCAGTCCATCGTAAGCACATGCAGAGCATTCATCGTAATCCACGCGCATTTTCATGCGATGTGTGCAGTAAAAAATTCAACACTCAGTACACTTTGAAAAGACATAAGAAGATACATGTCGTAAAATCTGGTATCATTCCAAAATCCTTATTGAATAGTACAACAACAACCGAGATCGACACATCTTTGAATAATTTTTTCCCTGAAACCGTCACAGTTCCAAGCATTTCTGTCCCTTTAACAGTTGATTCTCAAGCTTCTGTATTACCACCCACTGTCTGCCCTGTTTCATTACCTACTACTGGTTGTGCTGCATCACTCCCAACACCAACTATATCAGTCGGAGCATCAGAGGTTTTACCAATGGTCACACCTCCTGTAATTCAGCCCACAGAGCCAACTACTATTCTTTATTTGACAAATACTTTGCAACAACTTTAAATGGGTCTCTGAAAAGTGTATTATAATGCACGTTGTAAATATACTCTTACGACTTTCAGTTTGTGTTTTAAGTATAATGTTGTAAAGTTTTGTGTGCATACACTTATTTATTTTTTTTCTTCATTGTTCCATTGTCATTATTATGTTGTGCAGCTGAGACAATGCACAAATTTTTGAATAGCGTTTTATCCTTTATAGAAGTTAATTAGAATATTTAGACTTCCATGTACCAAGTTTTTAGACAGATTTTATATATGTGTTGCCATTTAAATTTTTTAAATATTAATCATAAATTCCAGAAATTTTGTCCCCTGTTTTTTGTAAATTTATTTAATAGAGCTTCGATTATGAAAGGTATTTTTGCTGCTAAGTCCAAATTGGCTTTTTGAAAAGAGGAGGACTTTTTCAGGGCTGAAATCTAGATTAATTGTTTACGGCAGAACTTAATTCCATTCACTAATTCTTTCCTAAAAGTTCTATTGTCTTGATCATATTCTTAGAAGCAAAAAGATTCTTCATCAAGTCCCCCTGCCAAATGAGAGTTTAAAACTTTTGATCTTAAAAGTATAAAGTATAAGTCGCTATAACCTGGACAATTTAAACAAGTTTTAAAGTTTGTGCTTTTTTCTAATTTAATAATGTTCAAATTAAATTTTTGTAGCATTGGTTAAACGGGTTACTAAAATTTTTGATTTCAATTTTATATAATATAAAAAATTTGTGTCAAAAACTGATACCATCTAATAAAATGGTGTCTGCAATTAAAAAAAAATCATTCCTTTATTTTGAAAATATAATTGTTAACCTTCTCAAAGAAATGATAAATTAATAATAGTTGTGGTTTCTTATTTTTTACTTAATTTTGATCTCTAATCCATGAATCAAGTTACAGCATTATTTTTTTTTTTTTGTATTTAAATCTGATTAAACAAAAGGACAGTCAATTAAAAGAAAAACATTATCTTGTATATTTTTTTAGCACTCTCATGTATTTTTATATGTATTAAATTACAATGTATATCGTAAGTGGGATATACCTTCTAACTGAAGAGTTAACTAATTTTTCTGATCAATATACAAATAATTATAAATTCTTTTTTCTTTGTTATGAAAAAAAAAGGAAATAATAAAATTACTAATCATGGAAATACAATAACCCAACACTTATAATACTTTCAATAAATTGACTCAAAATTGCATATATTCAAAATTTTAACAAATAAATTTGGTTATCGAAAATTTAATGCAACCATGTATTGAAAATACACGTCATTTAAAAATAATTAAAAAAAATTTTGTGACAGTACTAGTCTATTATTATATTGTATTGCAAACAATAATTAAATTTTAAAAAGGAACCTTTTGTCAGAAAAGTGATAATAATCACCCTTTTATTGTGATTTTCTTTGCTCTATATTGATACGTTGTTGTCTCTGAAACAAAATTTATAAGAAAGGGAATTTAATATTTTAATTGACTGTTATATCCGTCCCTTTGTTCTATGGGTAAATCTTGACACAAAAACATCAGGAAAATGTACAAAACTTTGACCAATCTTGTAAATATGTAACTATGAGCATGGGTTTTAACCTTTGAATATCAGTGGCATGCATTTTATGAAATGTATCAATAAATTTTATGGAAGATTACTTTTCTTCCTCTTGAAATGTCATTCATCTTTCATAAAAAAAAGAGAAAATAATTAAATCTGTGAACATTACAAAATGTATTGCACATTGTCATTTTGTTCACTTAATATTTCCATTTTATATACTTATATATATTATAGGATTTATTGTAACCTGATTTTGATTCTTTAATCGAAAGTGATACAGTCTGGATGTTTATTTTCTCATTGAATTGGAATTATTTCCATTTGAATGAAATCATTAGAATTACCAGATTGTAATACATTCTTTTTTTAAAATAAAATATATATATATATTTACGTTTATTAATTTTATTCTTTGATATGCATATCTAAGTAGAATGTTAACCATTCCATTTTTATTATTTAAATATGAAATTATCGATTATTTTTTAAATTACTAGTTCTTTTATTGGTCCATTGCAACTTTACTTAATCTTGTTCTGTTCTTTTTTTTCTGTTTAAATATATTTCTTTATTTTAATATATTTTCATTTCCATTTTTTTTCCTAAGAAAGATTTACTTATTTAGAATTTGATCAGTAATTAAGTTAAAATCTAAGGTTTATTGTTTTTTTAATTGGAAGTGAATAGAATTTGATTTATTCTGTCATAATTTAAGTTATAATTGATAAATTTTCTGGGGATTTTGTTAGATGCTTGTTTAAAAAAACCTCAGGTATATTGAAACTCATGAATTTTCAAGGATATTGATCATTTGGTGGAATGCCAATTATTATGATCCATGTAAGAAGCAAAAGGATGTATGTTTTCAGTTATATTTTTCTAGTAATCTCATTCACACACTAAACAAACCTGAAACAAGACATGTAATCAGGCATTAGCATCTAGTATCCAAAAGAGAAGATAGGAATAATAAAAAGGGTAGAAGAATAATAACTGCAACAATTATTTTTTTTAAAAAACAAAGAAAAACCTTATCTTTATTTATTATGATGAAGGAATATATGGATACATATTCATTCATGTGACAGAATTTCTTTATATACATGTACAATTTTTATTTCATTTCAATTTTTACATTGATAGATTTCCCACATAAAAAAGTTAAGCAATGCAAATTATATTCTGATTAGTAACTCTTCAATGTAATTTTTTTTATTTATTTTAGTATTTAAGAAAATTCTGATAATATTTCAATTCAGCATAATCAGTTAAAAAAGAAAAAGTGTTCTGTATTTGTATTTTTTAAAATACCTTTTTATAGACTTAATATTGATTGTTTTAATATGAAAAAACTGTTCATTTTCAAGATGTATTTCTTTTTGATTATTTTGAATTTAGTGCTTATGATTGAATTAATTTCTGTACAATCAAGCAATCTGAGGAAGGTTTGAATTATTAATATTTCAGGTAATTTAATACCATGTGCTTTGAATTTTCTTATATGAAGATACTACATATGTGTATATATAGTATCCATATCAAAAATTACAAATTATAATAGATTAATGGTTTTGTCTCATTGTATGTAAAATGTTTTTAAAAAAATTCAGCTCTGTGATGCAATGTGATTTGGAAAATTAAAATATTGTGATAGCATTGTATTATGTAAAGTAATTATGTTAAATGGAAACTATAGTTGTACTTTCATATGTGGAATACTTAGTTATGGGACCATTAGTTTTGTCCTTTGATATAGCAAGTGAAAGTTGACCAAAAAGTTAAGTCTTATCAGATTTTTAAAATTTATAGTAAATATTATAAATGTATGATATAATGAACGAGATTCTTAATATTAATTTTGAACAGTAATTTTCAACTTAAAATAATCTTAAATATTAATCTGTATTTTGTTTCCAGACTTTGAGAAATAAGGCAAATCTATTAATGAAATGATCCAGGTCCTTTATTTACTTATACATAAAGCCCAAAAATTAGTAATTAAAAAAATATTTTGTCTTTTCTAAATATGTTGATATGATAAATCTTGGGTAAAAAGTCATTTGAACTCAGTAGTGGTTGGTATCTATGAACAGAATGGGAAAAATCTTTAATCGTCTTTGTAAGTAAATGTCAAAATAATGTAAAAATCATGCAGTTGCTTTTGGATTCATCTTAAATATTTATTAAATTTGTTAAAGTTTGTAAATATTGCACCATTCATTTTCATTGTAATACAAAATGATATGATTATATAACATTCGAATTTATTAATCATGCTTATGTGTTAAATTCTAGAGTCTTTTTTTTTTTTTTTTTTTTTATTATGCACTTTGATTGTTTTAAAGTTATTTTATTTGTTGATGATTTTTTTTTTTTCATTTGCACTGTTTGAGAATTCAAAGAAAAATATGAAATGATTTGTAATATTTCCTCATTTTGACTTTTTTGAATTGGAAAACAGATTTGAACATCAGAATTGAGGTTACCTTTTTTTTAATTTTAGATTATATGTATTTATATATAATTTTTATCATATCAAAATTTTGAAGAACTATTTAGTATTCCAAATATTTGTTTGATAAAAGAATATACTTTTAGAAATAATATAATTACTTTATTTATAAAGTTATGTTTCCACTGTGTAAGTTTATTAAAATCTTCTGAAAATATTTATTCTTATTTTTTATCATTGTATGTTTATCTGATTTGTTTTTTAGTATGCTGCTAGTATAAAATTCAATTGTTTTATTCTTAAAGGTGCAAAGGATTGACTTTTAAAAGTAAAATTTGAAATTCCTTTGCAGGAAAGGATAAAATAGTGAATTTCAAATTTTTGAAATTGAAATTAAACATAATCTTGTTGATTTAGTATAGAAATTTATAAAGGGTTTGTCTACTGAAGTATCATTCTTTTTATCTGTCCATAATTCAGAATTATGATATCCATTCCAAAAAATGTTTTTTTTTTTGTGTGTGTGTTTTATTTGTGAATATTAATATAATAACTTTCTGCCTAACAAAAAATATATTGGAGAACCTCCCCTGATTTTCTGTGTTAATTCAGATATTCTGAATTTAATTTTAATTTTTGAAAGACAAAGCTGTATTTTAAAATGAGTCCTACTTTACTCTGACACTGGATTTTGAAATTTATTTTAAAAAAATTCTTTAATCAAGCGATTTTTCCCCCTTTCAGATTGTATTTTCTTATATACTTACCATTTTTGCAGAGTTAATTTTCTTATATACTTTCCATTTTTGCAGAGTTAATTTAGTATTTTAAGTAAAAAAGATACTTTTCATATTAAATTCCCAAATTTTTTAAAATTTAGAATTGTTAATTGTTAGTGGAAGATGTATTACATTAAATTTTTTTAATTGTATTGATAAATAATAAAGTAAATTTTTGATTTTAAATGATGCAACTACAATTTTTTTTAAAAAAAATATACACACAATCAGAATTAAAAGAAAAAAACTTTGAGGATTCTAAGTTTTGGTTCTAGCTCAATATATTAAACATTTGTTATTTAATGTTTAACAAAAAGAAAACTAAAATTTTGTTTTAAATAATCGAGTTGTAAAAACGATTTTTCAAAAATAGTGTGTGTGTAGATTACTTGGAAAAAAAATGTATACATCTATTAATTTGTTTTATGCATCCAAATCATATATCTATAAAAACTTGAGATTTTTAAAAATAATCATTTACTCATTACTCTAAATATTCATTGCCTTTTGCTGACATTTTTATTAAAGAAAGAACCAAGGTTTTTTTCATGATAAATAAGATTTTATAGCTTGCTTTTAGAATTTAATTTGTATAGAATATTTTGGATAAAAATTAAGTGTACATATTAATTTGATTTACATTTTGCTTTTTAATACTTCAGGTTCTCTAAAATATTGTCTCTTTAGATTGTTTTTAGTTATCGTTTAAAGAATTCTACCGCATGTCATTTTTTAATATAGTTCTTAAGTATATCATTCTTTTATAATACAACTTCTTGTACTATAAAACTACTATGAAATGGATTTTTATTTAATATATATTTTTACTGTGTGTGTATGTGTATGGTTTTCAGTTTTATGTATTCTTTTCTACCAAAGATTATTTCCTTAAATGGATAAAATCACTAGTTCAGTTTCTGTTGAAACACTATAATAATAATATAAAATGTGCTATGATACCATTTTAATGTAGTGTGAATTAGTATTTCATGTTTCAAATGCTTTCTAAATCATTGTTATATGTTTTTAAATCAGTGTCATGCATGCAACAAAATAATTTTTAATGGAACTTAGTGATTTTATACCAGATTGATGTCTTTCAATTCAATAAATATGGACATATGTAGCATTTTTATTGAGCAATGAAAGTGGCGAAAAAGTGTATTTTATATGTTGTTGCTCTTTCCAGTGTATCATTATGTGTATGGAAGAAGCTGAAATAAAATGCTTTTAAACTTGCTCTGTTTTCTGAAAAATATCCTTGTTTTTAGTGGATTTACACTAAATGAAGACTTTAACTATGCTCCAGTTGTTAATATAACCGTTACAGATATGCATGTAGTTTCTACTAAAAGGAAAATGCTTTAAAAGAACTCGAAGAATTGCATACTATTTTATCAAAAATATTCAGATATTCTTTGAAAATACTTTTTAAAAAAATAATTACTTAAGGTAGATTGAACGGAATTTCGACCATGTAAAGAATGTATGTATAAAAACATATTTTACTGTAATATTCCAAATATTTCTTCATAATTTTTAAAAAAAAATATTATTGCAAAAATGATGAATTTCATTGCACCGTTACTGATTAAATTTTTTTTAAATAATGCTGATTAATTTTTTAAAAATTAATTTAATTAGTTAATTTTTTATTTAATATCGCTAATTAACTTTTTTTAAAACTTAAAATGTTTTAAAAACACGTTTTTTGTTTAATTTTTAACAATAGATTATATTGTTTCCGTGAAGTTTAAATTGTTTTCTTTATTTAATCAACTATTTGTTTTCACGTTGATTTTCTTCCATTGTATTGAAAGTTAAGGAAGAAGGATATTGTTTAATATCTTGTGTAACTTCAGTGCCATACAAAAAAGTGAGCTGCAATAAACCGAAATTTGAAAGATAGATTAGCTAGGCATTTGCATTTTTAATGGGGCCACAATGTCATGGGACTGCTATGCATTAGAAAGGTTCACGTGTACTGGGAACTCAACGTGTGTAAGACAATTAATTTAATATATCGCTAATGTCTTTGTCTACCCCACTACGACCCGTCTACCCTGAAAGGGTGTATGAATTTGAAGATGGCAGGGACGAGAACCGTAATTTATTTATTAAAAGGCTTACAGTCATCGCCAGAATATGATTCGGTAAATAAGGGCATACATGTAGATTTAATTAGCTGCCATTACCACTACACATTTAGTTTTATTTTATTGTAATAGATAGCACCAGGCATTTTACAATAGTACCCTTGATCCTAAGTCTAAGACGCATGACGTCAAGTTTCAAAAAGTGAACTATGAGCATTCTCTCGGCAGTCGGAGAGAGATGGGAGGGGGTGTCATTTGCTCCGAATAATGATTATTTAGTACGCAACGTAGTTTTGCTATGAAACACTTGATTAGGCTTCATCCTTGGTGGCATCTGAAGATGATACTTTTTTTTCTGTTGTAAATAGCCTGTCCTATCATAATTCTTAATGTCTTTGCTGTAAATAAACTTACTGTTTTCATTTAAAAGCTTCTCTTTAATCAGTGACCCTAGACACTGATCTAAATGAGGTTGAATGGGCATTTTGTCCCATCCATTCCTACATACATTATAGCTCATTTGACTAAAATAAAGTACTTAAATTAAATAGTTAACGAATCAATACTGGCTTCTGGAGATTAAATTGAAAAGACTTATAGAAAGCAGCAGCATAACCAGGAAAAAAATGTCTAAAGGCTGGATGATATAGTAGCATGGTAAGCATAGACATAACGTATTATCAAGCAATGTACCAAAATCTAAAATCATGTATCTTTCCTATCATATAAAGTGAAAATTAGCTGAATACAAGGTGGCAGTACGAAGCAGATCTAAATTGACAAACATTTATCAAACAGCATTACTTGAAGGAAAATCAAAAATATGAACAGAAACGGACAGATTTTAATTACTATAATCCTTCATAAAAAAATAACTGGAAGCTGTGCCGGAATAATTAATGGGGCCGTGGTGGCCTGATGGTAAGGCCTCGGCTTCGGAACTGGAGGGTTTCAGGTTCGAGACTTGATTCCACCGAAGAACCGTCGTGTAAGGGGGGGGGTCTCTTGCACGTTAAATCTGTCAGGCCAAAATTCCTCCTGCTGGTGTGATGTGGAGAGGGGGGTGCTACCTCAGGTGTCGTCCTCGTCATCTGACCGTGTTTCAAAATTACGAGGTCCGTCCCAAAATAGCCCTAGAGTTGCTTTACAAGGGGATGCTGAAATAAATTAACTAAACTAATCCAGAATAATGACATAAATGTTGAATCGATTAAACAAGACTGCAAACAACCCAAGATAGAGATCTGTTATCCTAGCTTTCTCTGAATTTCCTCATAAATATCTTTTTGGGATTTCACGAATATTTCCCGTCATTCTCATTGAAGACAAGTTCCTGAATACACTAAGAAATAAATGAGGTTTGGATTCACAAGAAGGGCAGGTGAGGTGATAAAAATTAATGAGTGTGTAATCAAAAGCGAAGTGTACGGCGTCCCTCAGATCACTGTAGATGAAAAATGGATTGTTTATTATAGGAATCTATGTAAATACGGGGGCTTTGAACTTTAATAGTGGCAACGCTGCTGTAAAATCGCCATGCAGCCAAATTAAAAAATGTCGCGTATTCCGCACTTCAGCTACATACCTACCTTACCTCTCGGAAAAAAGACTCGCCTTCCCTACGTCACGCATATGCGTGACGCGAAGAACTGGTTCTTGTATTAGTTTGCGGTCGAAAGTACTGTCTGTCCACGACAAGAACTTTGCTAGACGATGGTCTGTGTTTACGGCAGGCGCTATAGGAGCAAGATACTGTAGGAAGAGCTCATTTCGCAGAGGTAGAAATTGATTCAAGTATCTTACGTTGGCTTGTTTAGCGCCAAACTGGCGATATTATATATTATAACAGTTAATTTTTGAAAACAAATTTTAAGAAAATCATTTGAGTACTCGGAATATTGAAAATATCTGATATTCCTGTTAAAAATATACAAATAATAAAGCAAGTCAAACAGAATAATTATTTGCAAGTATAACGATTGCGCAAGAAGAAAAAATTAAGAAGTAAAATCATACATGACAAAAAATGAATTGTCTTCATTTCCTTTGTTTTAAAGAGAAAGAACCACCTCCCAGACTTCCGTTCCATTCCACCCATTCAAAATGGATCTTCCCTACCGAAGCCTGTTTCTATAACTTCAGCTGTAAACACAGAAGATCGTCTAGCAGAGTTCTTGTCGTGGACAGACTGTAAGTATTGTCAGGATGTTTTCAAAACAAGAATAACGAATTTGGATAAAAATTGAATATGCAGCAGCAGAGGTTGTATTGCAGTATCATTATACTGGATCAGATTTGGGCTAGATCGTACCTGCCAAAATTGAAAAGCCAATCAAATGAATGGTGCCATTGCGGGTCACCAAGACGTTGGAAATTTCTTCAGAACTCCAGCAATGTGAAAGTTATGCTGATTCTCGTATACGACTGTGGTGGTGTCATCCTAAAGCATAGCGTTCCTCCACAGCAGACACAAAAATTCTTCCAGAAATTCTTGCGGCTGTAGACCGATCCATTCGAACTATCAATAAGAACAGGTGCTGCTACAGGTGTTCTGAGACTTCCACATCGTTGGAAACGGATTGTACACAATGTTGGCTACTATAACGAAGGACTGTAAAACATAGAGACAACTATTTATTCCACGTAAATAAATAGTTGCTACTATTAAAGTTCCAACCCTCGTAATAAGGAAAAGGACCATGCCTATAAAATCTGGAAATTTCTGGCTATCAACTATTCAAAATTATATCTAAACGATTGAACTGAAATTAAAGATAACTAATATCTCCGTCACAAGTTAGAATCTGGAGAAATCTCGAATAATTCCATATTTCATTCGCAGCTCTTTCCATAAAGTCATCAAATACTCCCGATCATTTCACCTTGAACAGTAATTGAGAATAATATCATACCACTAGAAGATGAGTCTAATCGTGCTTCTATTCAGTTAACAATACCTTAAATCTGAATGTCACAGATTAACTAAAGAAAGTTGTAGTAGAAAATATCGTACATATTAAAGTGTTCTGAATATTTTTTTTTAATTTCTTCCCTACGTTATGTATAATTATAACATAAACAGTAAAGATCCAGAATTCTCAAAACAACATTAAAATAAAAGCTGACACTCAAATCAAAATTAGTTATTAAAAATGAATCAGAACAAACAGTGATGCATTAACAGAAAAAATATATTACAAAATTTTCAAAAATTGCTGTAAGAAAACATAGAAATAACTTCTACCTGTCAAAATAAAATTAATAAGCGTCATGAAAATTGCAGATCTCAGCTCATTAATCTTTGTTACAATCCACTGAAACTAATCTTTATTCATACTTGACTTTATTCACCCCCATAAAAATCCAAGTTGTTAAATATTAAAACGAAATGTGGATTTTCGCATCGGTTTGGATATTTTTAAACCCCGCTTATGATCGCAGATGATGGTGGGCAATTGTACATATTGATTCATAACAATATTTAGTAATCACTAAGCCTGTAGTTCCTCATATACATAGAAGATAAACTTATTAAAAGTGATTAAGTGGACTAGTGCTTTTCATGGCAATGTAAGTGCCTCAAAATGTAACGAAATATGGAGATATCAACAGATATCAGATATGCTGTTTTTCAGCAGCAGCAATAAACTAGTAGTAACTGTTGTCTCAGATTGTAGAGTTTCAATCCGGGATGACGATAATATATATCCCAAAATCGAAACTACTGAATTTAATTACTTTTAACTGAATGATGATATACTTGGAGCAATAAAATAGCCTAATTTTAAATTTATTGTTAGTTTAATTGTTAAATTTTAAAATTATATCTAGATGAGTATTGTCATTTTTCCATTAATGAAAATGAAAGAATAAACTATCATAGTTCTTGAAAAAACAAGTGAAGTAAACTATTTTTCGAAAAGGAAGGGTGATTTGAAAAATTGAGTTTACTGATTAATGTTCCATTGTCAACATTATAATCATCTTTGAAACATTCTTTTGTGAAAAAAAATTTCTTCACAGAAATTCTTATGAAATAGTACAACGCATCTCATTCCAAAAAGATGTTAAATTATATAATTTATTATTTGTAATATAAACATTTTTTAACAAGGAAATTGTCTAAAGACATCTGCCTTTAATAATCTCAAAATAAAATCTTATCTGCCTAATATTAAAATAAAAAAATGAGATAGTCATTACTGTTGAATAAATTTGTCGCTAGAATAAGGCATAGCTTCTACCTCATAGTGATGCGTTTCAATGAACGATGACAATATTTTCTCAAGCCTTCAACATTTTCCGTTTTTTAATGGACAGTTAGACATAGATTCCCACTTAGATATATGTATCCGCCGCCAGATTGCTTTTACCGAATAGTAACAATAAGGCATTTCGAAACGTGAATATTAGTAGTGACTTGACTTAAAGAAATTCTGTAAAACAAGCTGAATAATTCTTTTAAATTGAAGTTCTTCTTATTATTAACTAAAAAAATAACTAAATAACTGAAATAACCGAAATAAAAAATAACTAAATAACTAAAAAATTAGTCCTATTCTATCAGAGATAAGTAATATCATATTCTAGACACGCGCAAGTCCTTGTAGAAGTATATATTTTTGACAGTTATTTGAAATGTACATTTATTTTAAAGTTTGAAAATATAGCTGAACAAATTTACTAAAAAACAGTTTTTTTAAAAATATTTTTTTACTTCACTTAAATACTTAAAATGTTTCTTATACTCAATACCGATTTTAATTTTTGGAAGAAAACTTCAAAATCTTGATCATTCATATTGCAGTAAATTATTATTAATAATAATTTATTGCAATAATACTGTTTTTCTGCTTTGTTTCTGCCATTGCTAAAAAGAAAGATTTATAGGTATTCTGAATTAATCGGAGATCAATTATTAATACTTAATCACCTTGGCAACCATTTGGTGACCAAAATGATGATTCGGGGAAGTATTAAAATAATAGCAATGACTGTGTTAAAAACATAGAGCTGATATATAAATTCCAGCTCAGTATCACAACTCTATGGTTAAAAAGCGAGATCCGAAGATCCTTTTAGAATATTCAATATCCTGTTAGGCGATTACAAAACCCGACGTACTCACTCGTATGAGGAATAAATTTTCTCTTAGGAGTGTTAACTGGATTACAAATTCTAATTGTTTACGTTATTTTCTATTAAGCGATTTACTCTGCTTGTATTGAGGGTTTGTATAAATGTTTTTTTTTTGTATGTGTGTTTTATTGTTGTTGTTAACTTCGTCTGTGCTGTGTTTTTTGTTAAAAACATTTTCCATTACCGAGATTGCTGGATTCCTCGAATCTTTCACTTACTGGACACATTTCATAACAATAAACATGAAATTCGAAACCTGAAATAAAGAACAGTTTTTATATGCCATGTAGATATAAAACAATTAAAAATACAATGCAAAATGGTCACTTTTAAGAATGAAATTACTTAGATCTGTTTACCACCTGGCATTGTTTTGTGTGTGGGGTCTTACTTTTTTTATTTTAGAAATTTTGTCTTATGATGATAATGTCATTATCATCACTTTCACTATGGATTCTAATAAAGGTCAATAAATTGGTGTGCGCCGGTGCCCTTGCATAAGGTAGGGCGTTTTCCCCGGGAATTGAGTGTTCCGGGTGCGAGTTCTGCTTCTGCCATGGTTGTTCTTCAGCTTGTGCTCCATCTGTGTGGTGTGTGAAAGAGCTCCCTTTATAAAGGGGTTGTGCCACCGAATGTATGTGTCATCCTCATATGAGCTGGAAGTTTATTCTCGGGTATTCAGGGGTCTTTACCCTCAGAAGCTACTGCACTCCCCCCTTTCCATGTTAAAGAGAACATGACATTATCATCATTAACTCAGGATGTGTTAGAAGACACTATCT
>JAPMOQ010043613.1:0-10271 GCA_026543055.1 Argiope trifasciata | reverse complement strand
GTAAAGCAACCATGACATTATCATCATTAACTCAGTATGTGTTAGAAATCTTACTATCTTTCAAAGTGTAGTAGAATCTTGTCTTTTGGAGCTCTTAATCTTCACCACTACTTGTAATCGTTTTGCAAATTTCATACTTTTTCAAATTATTAAGCTTTTTTGGAACCAAGATATCGTTCAATAATAAGACATTTGGATAATTTAAATAAAAAAAAAATCTATTGTTGTTCTAAAGAATATAAACAAAAGAAAGTATATAGCTCTAGTATCAATATTATAAGATTAATTTCTAGTGTTAGATTTAGTTAAATTGATTTGATCTACATAAAAAATTCGAACCGTCACTGTCTGGCATAAAGAGAAACGGGAATACTATATTTTTCTTTTCTGTATAAGAGTATCTATAAAAGAGATACGAGTTTTTTGAATCTGATAAAGATGTAGATCCTTCTAATGTTCAACTAATCTCAAGAAATGTATAGTCATCAACACAAAACATTGCTATTCAACGTACACAATATTTTGGTTACGATGAACCGCCCATATTATTCATCGTTTATCACACACTCAGAATAGAATTATTATTATTGATTTAAGGTATGTTATCTATAATGGACACACGAATCGGACTGGTAAGAAATCTGTTGGTTAATTTTTGCCGAAGACAGAAAAACAAACAAAGAAATATCGTCTTCCCTAAAGTATTTGAATAATTAAGTAAAAAAAGAATATATACTATTTTTACTTCTCTATCAATGTATGTATTCATTATCGACTAGAAAATAAATATCATTCTTTCTATCATTCGTAATTGAACAAGATCGCTGTTTCAAATATCAAACGATATTCCTAAAATTATTTTTTCTGCGGCGGTGGAGTGCCGGGTACTAACTAATGATAAATAAATAAAAAACTACATACAATTTCGAAAAGTAGCTTAAAAAACAATAAAACCCCAAATAATAATCAAAAACGCATTAGATTAAGTTAAAATGTCTTGAAATGTGTAACTTAATTGAACAGAAGAGTATCATGTTTAATATTTATTAAAAGAGGAATATCATGTAGTATCTAGCCCAATACCCAACTGGTGGCAGACCTAAAAACATCAACTGTGAACTGCAAATTTAACGTGCTTACATTCGTGATTATAGCGAGCTTACATTCTTGAATATTAAAGAATGTAAGCATACTAAAGGGAAAACGATTATAAAAGTTACTTTTCCATTGCTAGGATTTCTAGCCGAGTTCCTATTCCAACTACTAGGTTTAAATTACAGGATTTTGTTGCTACTGCAAGTCGAACTCTTTCAGGAGGATACCTTCTCCCCCTCCCCCCTCTTTTTTTTTTTTTTTTACAAAACAAACCAAAAGCATCGTAACTTCTAATCTAAACCAATAAATCTTTGCCCTTCAAAACAAACCTTTTAGAAATCGTTTGCAAAAGAGAAATAATAAAAGATAGACTAAAGAATGTCATATTTGGCACGGTGCTCTCGAATAATGAGATGACGAATTTCTACACCAGTCGTTTTACAATGTCGGTTCTTTTTTTTTCCAAAGCAGAAAAAAAATATTCAAACAAAAGAAAAATATTACTTTGCGGTTTTTTTATTATTTATTTTTTTCTCTCTAATACACACAACGGCTAGAACACTTCGCCAAAAAGGTGGGTAAAATTAGAACGTCTGAAATAGAAGGTTCTTCCCCCAACTTTCGCTCTTACTTTTACGTGGGGCAAGACACAAATATTCTTTTTTTGTTTTCTTACTATTATTTTTCTTTCCGTAAGTTACATCGTTTACTTGTCCTTTCGTGAACTCAGTGCAGTCTAGTTGCTGCTGCCATCGCTAAATGTTCTCAAGGCTGTGTTCCATCACTATTGGATAACCTCTAAAACCAGGTAAGATTTCCGTTTCTTTTTGCCAAACGATTTGTAGTTAAATCATTGTTAAAAAAAATTGATTCCTTCAGAAAAAAAATCCCCTTTTCTACCTGTTGAAGTGAAATTTGAAAAAATATTTATTAAAACATTTGAAAACGATTTTTAAACGATATGAATGTTTATAACAGCAGATGTTTTGTTCAAAAATTCCTAATTACAAACCTTTTCATTACAAATCTTTAAATATTTTATGCTAATAATGATCAAATTGGTGAGAGTTTTTTGGCTCCTTCAGAAAATCTAATTAGGTTAAATACTATATAAATAATTAATAATATATAAAAAATTGCCTAATTTATTTTCTATTCTATTTTAATATGAAATACATAGGGAAAAAAGGAAACTTAAATCCATCAATATATTCTCAGTTTAAACTAAAAGTTGAAAACTTAGAAAAAAAATCTAAATTTTTGCTTCATTATTATTATTTAAAAAGTTCCAAAAGTAATTTTTCTCTGTAATTTTGGAATGGTATTCAAGGAAAATGCGCTTGCAACACAAATTGTCGCTTTTTTTTTCTTTAAGAATTATAAAAGCTTTACTATTTGAAAAATTCTGATTGTAATTGCTATTTCATTTAAAATGAGATTATACAATAGCAATTGTCTGTATTATAACAATTGTCTTATTTCACGCTTTTTCCCGAAATCAATGGAATATATGTGGATCTAATAAATTAATTTCAAATGATTTTTCTATTTTGAAATGATTCTATTGCATTGATATTTCTGCTAAAACAATAATAACTAGATATTTTTCTCTTATTCCTGACTCGATCGTTATATATATTCCATAGTTACCTTGATCCTCATGCACAGTAAATTTTCACTTTTTAATTTTTTAAAGCTATTTATTTAATTGAGAAAAATATACAAATCCTTTTTAAAACTAAAAATTAACTAAATCTTTAAATTAATCACTTCACATTGCTAGTCTTTTTATATGCGTCAAAGTATATTTCAGCCAACGAAAATTATTCTCATATTTTATTTATATGTAAATTTTTACTGAAATGAACATTCCATCGTTTTTTGTTGAATGTTAGGAAGACAGTTATTTTCCTAAATATTTCAAAAATTGAAGGCTTTAGCTCTTCCTTTTCTTTTTTTTAAATGCTTCGTTTGATTTCAAAATTTTGTTACAAAAGTGGACTATTTAATTCCATTGACTGGAAACAGGTAATACCAGCTTATACGATTAGTTCAATATTTATTACTCTCAGATTACCTGCCAAAGCAACTTGGAAAAAAAAAATCTGAAATGAAATCTTTGCAATTGTAACTTTTATGGATAAATGCTTTTATGCTGAGAAAGAAACGTTTTTCCGTTTTCAAAAGTAGCTCTTGAAATTAATGCTGACTATAATTTATTACGGAACAATAAAACTGTATTAATATTTTAATGCCTGAAATCATATTTCGAATATCAGAAATATCATATTACCTGAATAAATTTGACATTCAAAGAATTTAAAATTTGTGTTTGCACATAAATTTAAAAAAAATTGTTTTCTTTTCGACGTTTTTTTATCGTGTTGAACTAAATTAAAATTAGTTCACGGACAGGAGAATTTTTTTTCTTTTTATCCCAATTTTTGAAATTATATTCTATCTCGAGGGTCTTTTTTCAGAGTGATATATTTCTAAGATTTCTTATAACAAAAACTACTGCTGATTGTGTTGTAAAAAATTCAATGCTCCTGAAAATGAAATAAAAAAAAGGAGGAAAAGAATAAGAAGAGAGAGAATAAAAAATACCGTAATCTCTGCAACGAATTAATATTTTTTGTGCTGCCATCTTTTGGAGAAATGCAAAAACATTGAGTGTATTAAAAAATAAACAGCCTAACGGATTCAAAATGAAAAATAATAATAATAATAATAATAATAATTTGAAATTGGTCGTTTCTAAAACTAAAACAATTGAATATTCCAACTACTATGATGAATATTTGATAAATCCTTGTTAAGCGAAAATGTTGACCAAATTTGATGTTATTTTTTATATAATTTTACATTATCATTCTAATTTTTTTTAATTATATAAAAATTTAATGACATTTTTTCTAGAAATTAAGTTTAAATAGAAAAGTTCAGAATTACTTTTGACTTGATATTAAAAATATCAAATCTTATGAAAATTCCAAATTTATTTTGTGCAGATTTGTCGTAAAATCCTGAACTGTTCTCATTAAAAACGTTTAGATTAGTTTAATTCATTATCACTCAATTAAACTTATTATTCTTATTTTCTTTTCAGAACTAAATCAGTTACATTTGTTATTTTAATCTGTCTAGTATATTATTTTGTCTAATATTCTATTTATACATTTTTTAAAGTTTTTTTTTACAAATTCTCTTTAATTTTTAATTCCTTTTTTCAAATTCCAGCAATTTTATGAGGTTTTGTTCTTTTTCTGTTACGTTTTATACAAGAGAAAAAAAATTATTCCTCCCTATGACAGTCTATATAAACTTGTCTATTCAGACTGTTCATCTGGACAGTCTATATCAACCTGTCTATTTAGTATATCAGGAGATATACGTACTACTCCCTCCTTTAGGGATACTTGAAATGGTCTAAAAAATTAACCATTGAGGGAGTATAATAGTTCACTTCAATAGATGGATTGAACATTAGGAAAAAAATTATAAAAAACCAAAGTAATTTAATTGAAACTAAATTGTAATCAAGGAAAAGATGAAACTTTTAAATTCAGATTAAGTATTGTTTGCCAAAACAATTATAAAACCTCCCGAGCTTCTGCGCATGCGTTATGAGGGGTATAATTCGTCGGAAGGGGGATGAGAGGCAAGATAAAGGAAGGAAATGTTTAAATTTAGCTATAATATAAACTAGGATTACTCGTGATCTGAATTAAAATAAAATACTACGATCAGAAACGACACAATACTCACATAAACAAAAAGGGAGAAAAAGTATCTAATTGAGTGGAAATCAAGATAAATGAATGATGAAAAATACAGCTCACTCTTCTGCGTTTCACCCCTTAGCAAAATAGAATCGTCGAAAAATGATAGTCAGAGGATACTGAAGCCAATAGCAAATATTTTTTAGCAGTATCAGTATTTGTCGAAAAGGATATCATTATCGGTCGTCTTACAATTATATGTAAATTTCAATAACCATTCAGCAAAGAAGGCAAACAGTGCAGAATGACTTTTTTAAAATAAAATTTTATTTCTGCAAAGATTTTGAGATAATTCCGGCATTTGCTATTTGCTCATCTATTATACGTCTTCTAGTAACTATATATAATATGGTAGTGCTGAAGTTTGAGAAGCAGTGATAAGTCAAAGGGTAAGCAAGTAAAGGAACTCTGGTTTTTTAAATGAAAAATCAAATATTAAACAACAAATATATGACTCATTACAAAAGATGTATTTGACGCAGTGTATTTATGGAAGTAAAAGTAGAATCTTGAATATTATTACTGAAGTATCAAATTTTTTCTCTTATGAAGGCTCCGTATTAACGAATTTATCTTTTCAAAAAATGATGAACAAAGAATTGTTCTTTCTGTTGATAAAACTAAATTTCTTTCCCTAATGATGAGAACAGAAAAGAACTAAAATGAAATCTACGGTCGCAAATTTCAAGTTATCATGTCAGAGCATTATTTTTTAAAATCATTATTCGTTTTAATTAATTAAGTCATTAATGGTTTGAAACAATCTCGATACTTCTCTACCCCCCCCCCCTTCTCTCTATATATAATGATATTTTTTTTTTAAACTTTCATTTTCAATTTTTCTTGGTGGCAAACAAAGTTTAGGAGCTGAACCAATTTTCAGGTTTAAAAAATCCATCGTTTTTCTACGCATCGTAATCTGATAATCTCGTGATTGTTTCGAACCGGTTTTCAGTGATAATGATTTAAATTAGTTAATTCGTAAGAATTCAGAGAATGAATAATTTGGAAATCAAATTGTAACTTTATTTGGCCAAATGTGACAACTTTTTGCATTATTTTCCAATAACCCTAAAAGCGAAGAATTGATGCCTCAAAATCCCCAATTTGTTGCCGACTCATTTAGAGGCTTCCAAAACCTCAAACCAAAATCACATCATATTCTCACATGATAACAACCATTGTAGCTTTTGTAAAAATGTAGTGTAAAGGTCATTGCTTGATGATTCCATTTAAGAAACGTACAAACAAACTAAATGAACAAATCTTTATTCCTTTTCATAAGATAGAAAAATACCGACAAATAATTTAAGATTCATATTTGCTTGAATCGAAAGCATTAAATCATTTAAGAATCATTGATATAATCAAATTCTAATCAAATGCGATTGATTCAGAAGATTATGATCAGATGAGTCCCTATTTATGTTTTCACGCTCCATTAAATGCAAAACTTCATGGGAAAAAACAGCTGATATGTTGTTTATTTTTAATTATTTATTTTTAAACCTATTTAAAATATTTTATGAGTTTTAGAAAGTTTTTAAAAAGTATTGAAAGTACGATGAAAAATTAAATATCAGAAGCTAATTTAAGCAAAAAGTGCCATTGTCGATGCTTACAGGCGGTTTTTTTTTTCTATTATTTTTAATTATTTTACATCAATATCGCAAGCTCTTTAATAATTATCTACGATTTTTTCAGTATTTCAATATTTGCTTTTCGAAAGAGATATTTTACTATCTGCAATGTATTTTTATAAGCGTTTACAGTCATACTATATTTATATTCAAAATTGATTTTTGAAATTTTCCTATTTTAATCAATGCATAGGGAATTTCCTCTTAGTTAAACAGTGAAAGAAGGAATTGCTTCTGTAAAGTTATTATTTCTGCTTGTTTTCTTTTCTTTTTTTTAAACCAAAAATGAATTTTATTTGAACAATTGCAACAGGAAAATGACGAAAAAGAAATGAGAAATCGTTTTCCTTCTTTCCGATGGAATGCAACCGAACATCTCAAGGTTTCAAAATAAAACAAATTGGAAGTTAAAATGAGGAAAAAAGAATTATGTGTTGCCAAACAAGTAATAAACAACTATTGATGATATATATTTGGAATTCATAATAATATAAAGACGAGTAAAAATCGTTTGCATCAGTAAATTCATTATATTGCATTGTTCTATCATTTTTAGCTGATTTACCATTTCAAGATTCAGCTTAAAATGAAACCTTTTTTTATTTTTCTCTTCTTTTAAATTTTTTATTTCTAATCGTGGCTAAAAGTTTTCATTAGATTTGACAAAAAACATGAAAATTTTACCTCTTTACTATAAAAACTTTATTCCTTTATTTACAGATGCCACAAAGACCCAAAATATTTGAAAATTTTGAGAAATTAGTAAAATTTTAAGTTTAGGTAATGGGTTTGAATCTGTTTCTGAGACATATACTGGAAAAAAATATCGTCAGTAATAACAAAATTGATTAAGATTGAAATATAAAGAACGAAAAATATTTTTAGGGAATTTTTTTTTTAATAATGTTTCATTAAAATATTTTACATGTAACCTGCATATAATAAAATATTATACCATTATTACCTTGCATTCGTTTAAATACTTAAAGATAAAAAAAAATTACTAACATTTAAAATTTTTTCTTTCTCTACAGTATTGACTTATTATATTGGTTTTTAAATTCGAAATTTTGCATATTCTTTTGAGATACACACATAAAAAAATCAAAATCAAATATTTAAAAAGTCTATAGTATATTATTTTGCATTAATAAAATATTTTATTTTAATGATTTTTATGGAAAATTAGTGGATATTCACTGCAACAATTGATTTCTATATTTCAACCATTATTTAAGGAAATCATTGGAATCGCCCTAGAGCAAGGTAATCAATGTTAATAGCAAGAAAAAGAATGTTTTAGCATTTGTGGCTCTTTGATTTTAGTGTTATTCCATGAATCATTAACATCAAATTTGATACTTGGATTTGCTAACTTTCTAATACCATTTTACTCACTGTTCTTACTTTTAGAGGTCGTCATAATTCCTTTTTTATGTTCACGTTCAACCCACAGTACGAAGAAAAATGTTTTCTATTTCAGTGAATAATTGGAACTATTATTTCTTTAAGATCAGTAGTCAAATTATGCCAGTATGAAAAAATGTTCAGTTTTTTTTTAAACAATTCGAATGTGAACGTTTTGGAATTGACCAATTTTTTTACAGAATTTTTGCAGGTAAATCTAATAAACATTCATTAGATAAAGTAATACCCATTTCGGCTAAATATTTCTGATATGTACTTATATTATTTATATTTTCTAATGATGTAAGTTTTCTAGTTAGCATGCAAGCAAAAGAATATTTTTACATTATATTCATGATACTTATTGAATGATATTCAGAAAAGAGTACAACATTGAGAAGATATAGTGCAATATTTTACTCTAATAGGGTTATTTTTAATCGGCTAAAAAGAAACCAGAAAGCATTTTCTCATTTTTTTTAAATGTGTTGAGTACGTGATTTAATTTAAACACTTTATCTTAACGTTATCTGTAAGAAAGCAAACGATAATTTTAAAATGGAATCCTAATTATTATAATAAATATCATTTTAATTAAAATTCTTTTCTAACAACAGTGAGCATTATTTTGTTATTTATCCAAACTTGCCTGATTCCATATTTAGTTTTATAGATTAAAAAGAATCTGATATTCTTGCGATTTGGTAATTAGAGAAATTTTATTTTGTCGATATTAAAAGCTGTTGCAGCAAAATGCATTCGAACTTTTATTTTACCTATTAAAAGTTGGTTTAAACTGCAATTCATTACCATGGAATAAGAGAACTAATCGGTTGTATTTTTTATTTTGTTTCATAATTATAAAATTATACCTTTATTAATTCCAACATTTTTAATGGTTCCATTGCATCGAATCACATAAAATTCTCAAATAGTTCGTTATTCCAAGGAACTCCATTACGGTCTTAGAAATTTTTATTTGGCAGATGCTGGTTTTATATTATTTGAAATCTTTAAATTTGGCTTTTCTATAGAGATATGTAAAAACCATTTTGTATAATTTAGCTCTTTTTTTAAGCATTGTTTCCTGTTTCTTTTATCTTTTTCACCAAATTTTAATGTGGTACATTTCTTTTACTAGATGGCTAACTATTAATTTTACTTTATCTACTTTTTCGTAATTTATAAAACCCTTGCCATTTAAAATAGAATTTGCTATTGCTGCAGCAACTCAATTAAATTTAGCAACTGCTCTTCGGCTTAAAACGCTAATAGATAACTGTCAGCAGCCTTGTAGAGTGCCGTAAGTCACAATAATATAAACCAATTTAAATCCTAATTAATTTCCTGATTTTTATTTAGACCTCATTGATTTTTCTAACTATTATGTTCTCTTATTTCCAGATACAAACCCTAGTTTTTAAAATTTAATTAATTCTACACGTGCTCTAGAAAAATGACCACCTCGGCATTTTCTCACACTCTGAAAGAAGGGATAAAAATCCCTAATGCTCACAACTTTTTTCGAAAGATGCCTAAAATTCCCTTTCCCAAGTTTACATTTTTCTAAGAAATCCCTAAAAAAAGCTCATAGTAAAATCACTGGAGGGAAAAATTTGTCACTTTTGCTCTTTTGTCGCGATGTAAACTGATGCTTCTTTTATCATTATTTGTTTCTGGCGCTAATTATGCCTCACGGAATGAAATAAATCTAAAATTTCCTCTTTTAGGCCATGCATTTGATGATATATGTTTACATATCTATACATATATATAATGAAATTAATAATGTAAAAGTAAAAATTCATGAAGGCTTAAGAAAAAAAATCGTGCCTACAAAAAAAAATACAATACCGTGCGTATTGTAAACAGCTGTATAATAATCTAAAAAAATTATCTGAAAAAAATTTTTGGCTTACAGCTATATTTTACTGACCTGAAAATTACAACATTTTCTTACAACAACACAAATACTATGTCCACCATTATGCCTTTTAAAAAAAGGAACAATTTTTATTCACTTATATGTTTATTCATCATATTAAAAATAATTTAAAATCCTATTAAGCATATTTTTCTTTCACGAACCTTTGCAGATAATGCTAGAATGATATGAAAATTTTGTAAAGAGGAACTTTTAGTAATCGAATTACTATCGTAGAAATATATACCAAATTTAAGCATTTTGTTTTTTTCGTTATGATAAGAGTAGAATTTCTATTATTAGTTTGTAAAAAAAGAACAGTTATTGCAGGAATTACTGGCAAATTAAGGCTTTATAGTTTTATTTTCTGTATAACTATATTCTGGATAATGATATTCGTTTCTTATAAGTTGGTTGGAAAAT
>JAPMOQ010043608.1:0-14489 GCA_026543055.1 Argiope trifasciata | reverse complement strand
ATAGTAACAGTTATTTAGATGTTGAGGAATATTTTAATTTGAGATTTGATCAAATTAATAATTAATTTCATATATTCTTAAAGGAATTATGTACAATATATTTTTCTAATTGCTTTAACATGCATTGCTTTTATGTAAAATTTTATACTTCTTGCAATCTATATTTTATTTCAAAATAAGTCCTTCTGTAAATTAGAATATTTAATATTGTTGATACGATTCAAACACCAGTAGATTTATGATTCAGTCAATGATTTTTCTTTAAATATTTTACTTAATGCTTTTAAATTCTTTTAGTAATCATACATATCGTGCATGTATCCTTCTCATAAGATAATCTTATATCATTTTGTCAAATAGCAAGCATCACTGCCTATTTCAATTTAACATATTTCACCAGAGAAATATAAAATGGACTTTTCACATCAAATTTCAAATATGATGCACTTTCTTTTCTAATTTAAATCTATGTATATTGTTAATGCTAGTTGTGAAAAAAACTCAATCTCATTAGCTATTAACGAAAGAACTACACTTTTATAATCCTCTTGTAAAATCTAAGAAAATGAAACAGGTAGCGTTGCCTTTTAACCACAATTTAATTTCTAAAATCAACTTTTTCTAAAAGAAAGCTAAAACTTCAATTTCCTAAATACAACAGAAGAATCTGCAATTTCATATGCTTTAATGAATCTGTCAACAATATTCCCATTTTTCAGCGTTTCGTAGATTCGCAATTATCTCAGTTTATTTGTAATAGGATTTGTTCAATACAATAACCTCTTAAATTCTTAATCTGAAATCCTTCATTTCGCTTATCTACATCTGTTCTTTCTTTACCTTTTGTTTCGAGAAGTATTAGTAAAGTTTCCAAAATTGCTTTGTCCCGAAGTTCATTTAATTAGCAGAAAGATAATTGCTTTTAAATACACAAAGAATTGTCTCCGAAAGGTGGTCGTAAAAATGTCAAATACTATTACATCTGTGCATTATTCCAAGTGGATAGAAAATGAACAATGGTTTAAATAAAATAAGATTTGAAGACCTGATGATTTCAGAAGATCTTTCAAATACATATTGTTTACAGATGTAAAATGTTTATGTGTGCAAATACTGAGTGATGGAAATAGATCAAAGCACACTTAAATTTCTAAGTTTTCATCAAAATTGTTGTTTGAGTTTCTCTTGAGCGTCAACGAATGGAAAGATTATATTGACATTAGAGAACGATACTTAAGTCCTGATATTTAATATTTCCTGTTCTTCTATTTAAGATTTTTGCAGTTTTTAATCTTTTGAATACTAAGGTAATAAATTCCTTACTAAATAGTAAGTTTATTCTCTGGAATAAAATTAGTTTTAGACCCTTTGTAATGTGTGCCAGTGTTAAAATAACCGTTGATTTATTTCATATTCAGTCATGTAGATGGCGCTAACTATTTTCTTTTAAAACCCATTGATTATTGATAATCTTATTCTGTACTTTATCTGTCACTAAATTTGATCTTCCAGTAAGTATTCTTATGTAATAAATATTGATTGAATGTTGTAAATTTATTTTTTAAAAATCTCAGAGTAGCAATGAAATGGGAAATTAAAAATATATTTAAAATATTTAAACAAAATGCAAAATTTTTCATTGCTTCATATTTTTCTCTTTTGTACTTATTATTAATTCTATTATTTAAAACTACTTTTTGTATTATAATATTCAAGCATTTTCTTTAGGAATAGAGTGTATTTAATACTATAAATAAAAATAAGATTTTATGTTTAAAAAAAATATTATTTTCGTTATCTCTTACATTAAATTTCTAGCTTAAAAAAGTATTGAAGAAAAATTCCCAACAAAAAAATTATCATATCTGGAATCTTTTCAATTAATAATTAGCTGAACAGAGGGTTTATAAGTAATTTCATAACAATTATGTTAAATAATAAAGTTTCAATTATAAAAAATATTTTGCATAAATTAGTATTTAAATATTAAATTTTACCTCAAAAACTTCTAATATTGCAGGTACAAAAATAGAAGAAAACACCTTTATGAAAATACTCAACAAAAAACAGTTTTCAAAACGTCAGTTTTATTAATGTCTTAAAAGATATAATTGCTTTATTTTAGTTATTCTTTACCATTAACTTGGAAATCACTAGCATAAGGTTGTTTAACTTGAAATCTATTTTTCTCGCAAACTCATACCTATGTGGCACCAAGAAGAATATCCAATTAAATTAATTGATCGATTGTTAATCTACTTCTCTAATAATAAAGTATTTTCATCAAGAATAAAGCCGGTGTCTTGGCCCAGAGTTAGAGCATCTTCCCCTAGATCAAGGTTCCCCGTCTTCGAGTCCTGGTTCAAGTAAGGTTGCTTTTTACCCTGTGTTCTATCAGTGAGGTGTGTGAAAGAGACCCCCTCCCCTGTAAAAAGGGGGTTGTTTAAGTGAGTGGGTGAGCGTCATCTTTATATGAGCTAGATGACTTCTGCTCCCGGATGCTGAGGTGTATTTGCCCTCAGAAACTGATGCACTCCTTTTTCCACTTTAAGCCTGACCCGACATCACATTGAGAATAAATAAGCTTCCGAAATCATAAATATTTGACGTTCCAGGAAGATAAAGAAAAATTGATTAAAAATTTAGAGCATAAACGAGTATAAATTATTAATAGACAGTATCGTTACAGCAGAAAATGTCGCACTCCTTTTTTAGCATAAATATGTAATATGCATTTGTTTCTTAATTCAGTTCCAGTAATACAGAAGTTATGGCGAAATATCTGGACTGTCTCCGATTCTTGAAATATTTTAATGCAGATTCACAGTGTCTAAAAATTTCTTTATTTTGTATATCCAAAAGATATTACTATACTCAAAATATCCAATTAACATCTGTATATAAGCTGAAAGACAAATTCCCAAACTGGATATCCCAGGGTATGTTGTAAATTTTCAATCATTCACAATTTTAAATGGTGATTTAGAATTATAATTTTAATTTACTATTATTTTTCCCAGAATTATCCCAAGGCTCACAAGAGCATTTTATGTTTATTTTATCCTTTTATTGAACTATATGTTTAACTGTTACTTCTATTTTTAATATTAAGGGGAAACAAAAGAATAGAAACAAGTTTAAATCTATAGTGTATTGAAAAATTAGAAAGCAAAAAAATGCATGAGTATTCTTAGAAAAAAGATGAAATTAAATTCCTACTGAGAGTTAATTAAAATTGGTTTATGTTATAAGTAACTCTGACTAATTGAGAGACAAATTTAAACCACAGATATGCGAATGCATTAATCAAGAGAAAAAATTCTAAACAGAGACAACTTCGAAAAGAAATGGCGTTGTATTAAATATGGTCATATATGCAAGGGATTTCAAATGAAAATGTACGAAACGACACTCAAGGTATAAGTTAAAACTATATTCAAAGTATAAACATAGATCTGAGCACAACGCACAACGATACCGTTGATTAACAAGCAGAACTATTCCTTGATCCAAGAATTCCTGTTGCAGTGATGACGTCCTGTCATAGGGATAGCATGTCTTCCCCGTCATATTGGTGTCGCGAGTTCGAGTCCAGGTTCGTGCGTGATTGTTATTATGTGTTCTGCCTATGAGTAGTGGAAATTTGTCGCCCTGTAAAAATGGGTTGTGGAAGCGAATGTGAAGCATTAAGTAGTTACTCTTGGCTGTAGTTGGCGAACTGAAAAAACAAGGGGCGCTAACTTGAACTTAAATCGCCAACAGCTTTTCTGTCAGCGAGCTTGTAAAGTGTCATAAGTAAAAACAACTATACAACATTCCTGTAGCAGTGACGATATACCCTTTACATCATTAGCGTATATATACGCTCAATTTTCCTGGTTTTTCCTGGTTTCAATCCCTCATTTCAAATATTACCACACTGAACACAATTGCAAACAAATAATGCTCAAAAATGATTTTTTTTCTACTTTTCTTTTACACAATTTTACACTTAAATATGAAATAAAAAATTTCCTTGATATGGGCTTTTTTTTCATATTTTCATGTGATGCGATTGGGTTAAAGCGGTTTTGAGTTCGCAGTCCGAGTTGAACAACTTCCCTTTCAGATAGTTTTCAAGGGACCAATCTCATGAAAATCTCAGCACGACATGCTCAGATCTGTAGGGCGAATGTTCGAGCTGCTACCACTTTAACTTGGCTACTTGCTTCTGGGAGACCCTGGACACGTGTGTACACATGTTATTATGGAGCAGAATCTCAGTGTGTAGTCCAGGTTTTTTGTTCTTGAAGGACCATCATCGTCTTTGGTGTGTCTCACAATAGACATCGGAATTAATATTTTTTCCGAGCTCGAGGAATTCAAACAATCAATTGGACGGCACTCTGTTCTCGTTATTACTCTGCATTACCATTTACAGCACTCTGCTTATAACAGCTTCTGCTCTCTCTTATGCCTGCGGGGTCAAGCACATACTTCGATCTACGCCGGATACTTCAATCGCATACCTAGATGTCTGACTACGTTCTCCAAAGAGGAATAGGCGAATAGTAAATGGTTATATTGTTACAACGTACTGTACCTTTTCATTTGAACTCTACCGGTCCCATTTACAGCATTTTCTTTAACGGACTAACCAGCTTTTCAGCTTTAAATAGGAAGCTCATTTGTGCAACTTAAAGATAAACAGCATACAACTTAAGTTAATAAGATGTATAATGCTATATAAAGTTTTCAATTGGCATTTTTTAAAATATATGATTTAATTAAATATGCACATCGAAAGTACATATAAAGAAATATGTACATGTAAAGAAAGATATAATTAAATAATTCGTTTAAACTCATAAATATTTAATTCTCTTAAAACATTAATAGCATTAAACTTAGAGAATAGTTTTTTACTTTTATTTATTTATTTGGAGAGTAAAAAAGAAAAATATATGATCTACCGCATCTAGTTGCACTATTGAAAACTTTTTATCTTTTTAAGTAAATACTTTTCACTTTAGAATTTCTAATTTAAATATTACTTATTATCTCTTGATTTATAAATTAATATCAAATTTTCATATTGTTTGATATTTTATTCGACATTATTATTTAATTTTTTTACTTAGGTAATTAATATTCGAGACATTTTGTTCTTTGTTATAAAATAGCGATAAATACAACACTCTCCTTCTGAAGAATAATTACGAACCTTTATCTCATCTGATTTCAAATTTATAGCGAATTCGCTTCAAAGATTAAGTCTTGAAAGAAATCATTCACTTATTGCAAATTCTACTAAAAGAATCTCAAACATTATTATAAACCTGCATTTAACTGATAAAAAATATTTATAATTTTATCATAAATGAAAATACTATTTTTGTTTTCTTAAAACTATTCCATGATAAGCCCTTCAGAAATTTCTAATTAAATTTATTACATTTGTTTATCTATAACATCTTTAATTATTTTTTAAATATTTTGTTTCATTAAAAAATTCAAACTTTATTTATTTATAAGAAATCTTTAAAGTATTTAATATTTTTTATTTTGGTATAGTGATATAAACTACTTCTTTATTATTATTCTTTTACTAAATTATATCAAAATAATTTTTTTGATTATAGGATTTAATGAACTTTAAGCTACTTCTTTATTAATAATCTTTTAATAGTTTACATAAAAATAATTTTTAAGGACAGTTTTTAATGAATTTTAAATTATTTTACTTTTAAAAAATTTGTAATTATTTTTTATATAAAAATTTTTCTTATTCCTTTTTGGTGGAGAAGGTATTGAGTTTTGAACATTAATTAATTTCCAGCCTTCCTTTATGATGACTAATTAAAAAAGTTCCTGTTATTGTTTACGAAAGTAAATTTTGTATAATGCATTCCTTGTTTTCGCTTTCCATTACGCTAGGCACAATGGAGCCCTGCATAAAAAATAATGGATGGAGAATTTAATTATAAAGTATTATTCGAAATGTGAAAGAAATATAATTCTTTCACATTTCGAAAATTTCGAAAAATACACAAGTTTTTAACTAGTATCGATGAATTCTGAAGAATTTTCGATAATAATAATAATTTAAAAGAAACATATTTTTAATGAATGCTTAGCATTCTTCATTAATCAAGGTATTACATCTGAAATCATTAATATTTGTAATCAAATCAAAGTATTCGGATATTAGTTGGTATTATTATCCTTAATATTAGATAGCATTCGTCTTATAAATATCAAGTTATTTTCTTCAAACACAAGACTAAAATAATAGTTCTGCTAATATAAAAAGGTTTCAGATAATGCAAAAATAAAATTTTCTGATTTAACAAAATTCCGGGATTAGCTTTGGGCCCAAAAACCTTCTTAATTTTTATTAAGAATCATACAATGAAAAGGAATCGTAAGTATAAAAAATTGGCCTCGAAGTTTTAATGAATTTTATCATTTTAGAATTAATTCTATGCTAGTCCAAAAAAAATGTCACTTTCAAAAATCACTATCTCCTTGTCACCATGATAAACAAAAAAGAAAGCTTGATAAATGTTTTTAAAATTCAACATAAATGTAACTTTCAACGATATCCGTTGAAAAGAAATCATCATAAAGGAATCTTAAATATTATTTTTCTTAAATTCGCCACCAGGCGTCACTACATGTAAAATAAAAAATTCAATTAAATCAATATTTTTTTATTAATTAACTTTTGAAAAATTGATTAGTATATTTTCATCAAGAGTTTTTAAATTTTGGAATTATTAGTACATCAGAAAATGAGCTAAAAATCGATTACTAAACTTTAATCTGTTGAAAAAGAAGCAATTATACGTTCAAATAAGCGAATCATTAAGTTGTATAATATTTTTTTTTTATTCCACCGTAAATTTCAATACCAAGAAGAAATTTTACAGGTATATCTAAGAGATGGTAAATAGATGAAGAATCTATGACTCTCGCTCTTTGTGATTATATGCGTGGAAGAAATTTGCGTTTTTGTGATAAAAAATAAAGGATCCTGAATATTCCAGAATCATCCCGATATCTCTGTTCAGATTCAAGTTGCAAATTCACTGGAATTATAAAAACTGGAGGCATCAAGATAAAAGGAAATAGCTGAATCAAGAGAAGCGAGTATTTAACCTTAATATCTTTTCCTCAATTCTGACTTATAGTTATTTCTATTTTTAAAATTGTGTACTAGCTGTTTGAAAGTTTGGTATTGATTTGTAAAAGTTGTTTTTCTCAAAGATTACTAATTCTGCACGAAAACAAGATTATCTGTGTATCGTGTTTTTATAGTATTTTGCGACAGCATATATATATCTTAAAAGTTGTGTTTTTAACTTGGTGTTCAGTTGTACACATCTACGGAATAAATGGGGCCTCGGTGAACTAGTGGTTAATTCTCGACTACGAAACCTAGCAGTTTCCTTTTCGGGACCCAATTCCACCGAAGAACTATCATGTTAGCAGGTCTGGCCCATATTAAACTTCCTCCCGCTGGTGTGGCGTACAGTGGAGGGAGAGTTGCCAACTCGTTATCTGACCACGGTTAAGAATTACGAGGTTCACTCCAAAATAGCTCTGGCATTGCTTTTAAAACGGGACGTTAACATAATTAAACTAAAACAATTGAATAAATGATATTGCATTTTCAAAATAAAAATTGAGCGTTTTATAATTATATACCATATGTTCCATAGTTATTATAATTCCGCAGTTAGTTATAATTTTTTTGTAATTTTTATGGCAATAAATCTGAAAGCTGTTTAATGTGCAATTACATTTAAAATTAGAATTCCTAAATACAATTTCAGCTTTTTAATAATTTTTAATAAGATAAAAGAAACACTTGGGAAATAAATTAATAAATAAAAATAAAGCCGATCTTTCTGATCATTTGTTATTCTTTAATTTTCCAAGAAGTACATAAAAATACTAGGAAGCAAATGGTTCCCTCACTCTGGAATTCTTAAATTTTGTTTTCAACTGAAAAAGTTTCTCTAAATGAAAAAAAGAGAAATAAAATAGAAATTTCAATGGATATGGATTAATGAATTTGACTCCAAGAGAATCCAAGGAAATTTTATTAGTTTGAGGAAAGTAGTTCTTTCAACATGAAAGTAGTAAAATGCTTCACATTTTTTAAAGATAGATATTTTTTTTTTTACTTCCGAATTTATTAATCTTTTTTGCTTTATGTTGTCAGATATTACACTTTTATTTAGCATGTAAGTGTTTTCCATGAAATGTTTGCCGATATTGAATTTTGAAAAACAAAGTAAAAATAAATCAATTTCCAGTTCACAAGGGATTTTTGAATAAAATTAGAATTTTTATCAGATGTAAAAATTATTTTACAGGCGAACAGAAAATTGAATGAATTTTTCTAACAATTTTACTTTTATCAATATAAATTTTTTTTATTAATTTCATTAATTATTATAAAGTAGCTAATAAAAGATTAAAATATCAATAATTCTATTTTTTATGAATAGCTTAGAAATATTCTGATGTCGCAAGAAAAAACGGAACTAAAAGGAAGTAATTAATCATACAAATAATTTCTCTTCAGTGAAAAAACATGATTTTTTTGAATTCTTTTATTATTATTCATTTACTAGCTATCTTTAGGACTCGCAGAGAATATTAGTTTTGTTTAATTTTCTTCAGTAGACAAATATAAGTATTTAAGTTATTTTATACTAGTCATAATTGTGACTAGCTGGTTCTAAGTGAATATTAGTTCACTTTCTCTTCAATAGACAAAAAGTAGTTTTTAGATTTTTTTATTATCATTATTATTATAGTTTGGCCTAGAATCATTATTATTTGTTTAGAACTAGAAAATTCGCAACGAATATTAGTTTTATTTGATTTCAATAAATAAATATCAGTTTTTAAACTCTTTTTTATTATTACTGTATGAGCATTTTTGCAACTAGCTAGTTCGCAGTAGATGTTAGTTTTAATTGTATTAAATTTCTTATACATAATTTAGGCTATCATTATTTTCAGAAACATTTATTTGTATCAAAATAGTATATACATCATAACAGCATTAATTAAACCCTTACACATATTGTATTTATTGTGCCTATGTACCATCATAATTGTTATGTAAAGATTCTTAGCAGCTGCCAGCTGCTCTAACACTTTAAATCAGTTCAAGAAAATCCATCATTCAAAATAGTTGCTTTATTTGACACAAGCACAAAAAATGAAGAAAAAAGTCACCACAATACAGCAAATGTTAAAGCTATTAATAAATCATCACAATACACCAACGCTGCCGAATTACACTCATCATTCAGCACTCAGTTCTTTTCAATTCCTTTTGTAACACTCACCGTCCCCCTTTAGTGATACAATATTTCCACCAGCTGTGTTGCCTTTGTGTTTGCTCGACACCTTTAGGTAACCAGATGTTGCAGATGTTCTTCTTTCGGAACCTCGGACATCTATGGCTAACAAGTCAGTACAGGAAATTCCTCGCCCAGAAGAGAGTGATAGCGCTTTTAGAGATAGTGGAACATCCAAACATCTGGAGACCAAATTTCCCTATTGTAAGTGTACCCATGTTCCAGACTTTTCGGTGCGCCTTCATTACCTTCCGGCGACAGACTGACGCCTTTGGAAACGGCCCTTTGCTGGACATGATTGGCCGGAAGAGAGGACCAGTAGCCACTGAAGAAGAGGAGGTGGAGTCTTTGACTGAGATAAAATACTGAGAGTATTTTGGAAAGGAGAGAAAGGTTTCTGGGAAACAACTGGAGTACTAGATTTATTTTCTAGTAGTAGATTTGTAGTAGATTTGGAGCGCTTAAAATGATGACTGACTGACCTACCTGTGAATTCCCAATGGTGTTGTGTTTACTGTTCAATGGAGAGCTGATCTTCAAGTAAAACCTTTCAACTTGGACTGTTGCGATGTAAATAGCAATTATTTAATCATGGTAAGGACGAGTTGTTCTTTGTGCATATATAGGGCTGTAAAATAAAGAAGTGTCAAAAAATTCTGAGTATTCTTTGATCTATCGAGATCAAGTCATTACACTTTCTAGATTTATGCTTGATTGCTTGCGTAATAATAATGGAAACAACATTCATGATATAGCGCTATATAGCTGTTTATACAGAACTGTAACTTCATCTGCTTAATAATCATGCAAAAATGTTAAATAGAATCCTTCTTCGCAGACTTATAGTGGTAAAAAAGAAATACATCTAATATATTTATATTCCACAATAACAATGTAATTTTAGCTTATGCATATTTTTCAAAAATAAACAAGAATTAAAAAGAAAATAACAAAATTCAGGAAAATTACACCACAGTTAAATTAGTATAAATGAAAATATAATGGTTTTTTTTTTTTTGCTTTAAAAAAGTTAAATAGTTTTGTTGCTTTAAAAAAGCAGGAAATTTCAATTATGTTTTTTTTTTTTTTTTTTTTGCAAACTTTTCTTGAAAATAGTTTGCAAATTCTATTTGATATTTAAAGAAAAAAAATATCTTTAATTAATTTAACTATTGTCAGATGAGCAAATAAAATTAATTTGACAACAAATTTTTTGAAAATGTTGAAAACAGAAAATGTTTAATAATTAAATAATAAAAAATCCTATTTAATGTTAAAATCTCCCTTATGACAAACATAATATATAATTATGTACTATTGAAACACTCGTCATCGATTTTTTCCCCTCTACTAAGAGAAAATAGTCCAAGAAAAAATGAATTCCTCGTGAAACTTAAAATGTAATGCTAACCTGAACTAATTCAATGTCGTCTGAGAACGCGTATTTTTCCTCAACATATTTAAAAAAATATTGATTTGAGGGGAAATTTTATTAAAGTGTCAAAAGCATAACTGTACAACTTTTAACATTTTACACAATTTAAGGATAGATTGTAGATGAATTTTAATGATTAAATTCATAGGAAATGAATTTGATTTTCTTAGAAATGAAATAATATCAAAATTTCTTTTAATTTTTAAAAATAAAATTTTTAAAGCATGCCCTACTTAATTACAAATCTTCTTTACTTTAATTGAATCTTCCTATTTGAATTAGTTTGCATTTTCAGAGTTACATTGTCCATACCTACATGAAAATAAAAATCCTTACCTTCAAAAACATTCCTCTATGCATTCCAAAACAGAAGTTAAAAGCATCCAACTGCTTATCAAATTAGCAAAAGGATTTCAACTTCGTCACTTTCAGGTTCGAATTTGGCAGCATTACTACCTGCCCACGAAGTCCATCTTTTGATGAAAACAAACTACTATTTTTTACAAAAACAACTGCAAATTTAGAAATTCACATCAATTAAGGATATAGTTACAGGACTAAAATATGACACAAGCATATAAGTAAATTTCTAAGATTAATAATAATTTGACAAGAAATAAAAAGAATATTTTAAAATCAAAGCAAAGATTAATTTATATTTTCAATCAGAAAAAAATCTCTACCTTAAAAATTTGTTTTTAATGAATAAGTATGCAATTTACCATTTTTTAAGTTTAAATAAAACAAAATAAGAACAACAAGAGATGTGTTATATTTTAACAATAAAACTAGCAAGAAACTTGTTTTCTGGGGGGAGGGGGGCTATATTACATTAAACTCGTTCAACAAATGCACAAGCAAGTAAATCTAGCGGAAACAAATGTTTTCAAAAATTCAAAAAATATAAATGTAAAGAGTTTTTTAATTTGAGTCATTAAATTCATTATAGGTTTTTCAATGCAATAACAAAAAATGCGATATTCGTGCTCAGAGGCAAATGGTTTCTTGCTTCAATTCACTTCAGTACAGACCAATGAGCAAACGATATGCATCTACGTCAGTGGTGAAAAAAGCATTTGTTTGTATATCATTCACAAAAATAAATGGTTCGAAATGTCCTTTTTTATTTAAAAAAAAAAACAAACTAATTGAATTTTCCGAGGTACTTTAAGGAAAAATATTATTTATTGCGCACTCGAATCCGATCCACAATAGCAATAATTCTGAGCAAATACAGTGGAGTTTCTGCAAGAATGATCTAATGATTTTATCTTTGCAAAAATTATGATGATTTTATCTTTGTAAATATAAAATCATCAGAATTTTTTACTTAATCTTTAATTGTAAATTTGCTTACGAATAACTTTGTACAATCTTTAGTAGCCCTAAATATTTCAGAAAGTTAAAAAATAATTTTTAAATTAGTAAAAAATTCTTTTTTAGAATGTTATAATTTACTCTTTTTCAGAATATCGTGCGAGGTTTTTTTTTACATTGTAGCAAATAACTTACCTTTATTTATCAAAGATAAAAGTGCTTGCGGAGTTATGAATCCATTGGTGTTTAATGAATTAGAATGAAAAACGGAAAATATTCCAAATTTAGAAAATTATGCAAAAGTCTTCTGGAATTTTCTATGAAAGGTATTTATTTTATCAAACAAGAGCAACAGTATCTTTTAATAGAGCACTTTTTATGTTTACGTTCAGTTAAACAAGATTAAATAATTCAACTCGTGCATGATTAGGATTTTGTGTGTAATTTTAGAGACCAGATACATTAATTTTATTAGTAGAAAAAATTTCAGTGCTTAATGAGTAAGTGAGTAAGTGAAACTGAAAATTCATGTGACTTTTTATATCTTCAATTACATGTGATACATAAAAATGAAAAATCATTTGATTTTGTTTCAGAAAATCACGAAAATAAAATCTATAAAAATTTCTAATCATTTATTCGATTTAGAAGCAATGCGGCCAGTGTCCTGCTTTAGGGGTAGGTGTCTTCGTTTTGATCTGGGTTCGATTCCTGGTTCAGACATGATTGCTCTTACCTAGAGTTCTATTTGTGAGATGTGTGAACGTCCCCCACCTGTGAAAATGGGTTGTGCATACGAATGAGTGTGTGTGTCATCTTCATTTGAGCTTGAAGTCAGACTTCTGCCCTCATGTGCTCAGGTGTAACTACTCTCTGAAGCCACTGCAATCCCTTTCTGTTTTAACACGAATACAGCAACATCATCAGAAGAAGAAATGCATGAATAAAACATGAGGTAAGAATGAATGAGTAAAACACATTTTAGCTTTAATTAATATATTAAATTATATGCTATTATTGACACATATTAATATGCTTATTCATTTCTGAATATTTTGGCGTTCATTTTCAAAATATGCTTAGTATGTTTGACCTTTCCACAGCCAAAATTTATTTTAGAAATTTAGCAAATAAGGAAAGATAGAAACCACAACTTCATAATGTCAAACGAGATAAAGAATAGTTCGATGTTATTGACCTTTATACAATTATCATGCAGTTTTCACGACAATTAAATTGCATCCATAGAAATAACATGTTTGCCACGAAATTAATATTAATTAAAATTGATTCATGTTTAATATATTCATTTTTTTATATTTTTATGTATTTTTTTCAATTTGTTTAACATATATTTACTGATTTGTAGGTTTCTCCAATATTAATAAATTCTACTTACAAAGGAGAATTTATACTGTGAAATAATAATAAAATTCTAAAACTGCTTCATAAAAAAGAAACATGAATCTCTTACTATAAAACAAATTAAATTCATTTAGTTAATAATTTTATTTAATATTTTCAATATTTTTTTCAGATTTTTACTATAATTTATTGGAAAGTAAATGGAATAAAAGTTTACTTCGTTTTGCATTTTTTTCTAATCTTTAAATTCTTTCGTTCAAATATTATAATTGTAAAATATGAAAAATCAGAATTCCATGAGGTTTAAAAAATTCTGCCACAATCAACTATAATTAAGGAATTGACATTACTTAACCCAGATACTTTATTATCTATTTTAAAAATCAAATCACTGAATAAAGTTATTATTTCTAACTTGCAACTTTATGATCAAATGGAGAAAAGATTGTTCCCTTAAGGTTACACTTTAAATTTATCTTAATTTCGTATCGACTCAGCTAACTTTCGAAACCATCAGAATTAATAAAGTGATTAATTTATTTTATTGTCTGAATTGTGTGATCTCTTTTTTTGTTCTTTGAATGGTTTCAACAGAGACTTCTAAATATATTCCAAGAATTATATGGTTTAAAAAGAAACTTTATAAACTCACAAATAGTATTATTGAAAGTTTGCTTAATGGTATCAAGCTAAATAAGTCTTATAATGATATCTCTTAAGTTCGATAAAACAAAAGACGGGAATTTTTTTATGTTCCAAGATAATAAAATGCATTAAAAATGCTTTTAAAAGGCAAAAGAAATGGGATGTTCTGCATTATTTAAAATATTCATTCTAACTTTCGAAACCATCAGAATTAATAAAGTGATTAATTTATTTTGTTGTCTGAATTGTGTGATCTCTTTTTTTGTTCTTTGAATGGTTTCAACATAGACTTCCAAATATATTCCAAGAATTATATGGTTTAAAAAGGAACTTTATAAACTCACAAATAGTATTATTGAAAGTTT
>JAPMOQ010043602.1:28499-50940 GCA_026543055.1 Argiope trifasciata | reverse complement strand
TCTCCCTAAATCATCATTTTCGTAATCCCATAGCGAAAAAATAAGCGTTAGCAATATTTTTTTATGTTTACATTATGCTTCTTCTAACAGACTTTTTTTAAACAGTTCATTGGCTTTGTTTGGTGAAATGGTGGTATTTGGATTTCTTAAAAAGGTACTTCATGGCATCAAATAAATTTCACAATTTTATTTACATAGTTATATTCCATTTCGTGCGTAGAGGTATTTTTGCCGAACATATACCACCGCTTATCATTGAAATTTGAAAAGTATAACACCAAAATGATATTATCGATCATTCTTATTAAAATAAAATCAAACTCTGCTTGACGTCATTTATTACAAGCTGGTACCCAGCGCGTGGCTGCCACAGAAGAAATAATCTTGGAAATGCTGTTTGAAATTTGCAATAGTTATCTTGTTTAAATAAGAATGATAGGAAGAATGATATTTATTTTCTTATCAGCATCTTCATTGAAATTGAAAGATATATAGAAAAGAGTATAAATAATTTTTCGTTCTTACTTTATTATTCAATAGCTTTAGGGCTGGCAGTATTTTGTTTTCTTTGCTTTTCCGTCTTTAGCAGAAACAAATAAATTTCTTGACCATCCGATTCGTAGTATGCGGCATATAACTGGTTATGTGAAAACCATGGGTATTTAAGTATCAGTTCTCACACGTCAAGTATATGTCCTTTCGACTTATTAATGGACATCGGGAATGCAATTCGAATGAGGATCTGCAGTCGTTTGAAATCAAAAGGAATGCTGGAAAAATAAACTGAATGATTGGAGTGAGCAAATCCTAAATTTCATCGCAATTGAATGAGAGGTAAAGCAGTGCATAAGAGACATACAGACAAACACTCATTTTTATTGATATAGATTATTGCAAAAGATAATAAGAATGAATTTTTTCTTATGACAAATCGTTAAAGCAAAATTTAACAAGAGGAAAAGAACTGTTTTTTGGTTTCCAGCAAAACGTAAGCTAAGCCGGTGTCCTGGCATAGGTGTCTTCACCTTGATCTGGGCATCCCGGGTTGGAATCTTGGTTCGGGCATGGTTGTTCTTTTGTGTGCTATCTGTGAAGCGTGTGAAAGTGCTTCTCCCTCTGTAAAAAGGGGTTGTGCAAGTGAATATGTGACGCGTGAAGTCCTAGCTGGTGCTACTGAAAAACAAGAGACTCTCATTCGTCGTAAATCACTAACAAATAACTGGCAGCCGGTTTATAAAAATGAAATGATTCACAACAACAACATAAATTAAGATAATTTTAATGAATTGAATTCTTGTTTTGTGTTGTTATCAATATCTTTATCGGAATCGGATGACCGATATTCCAACATTCATTTTATCTATATAAATAGTGTCAAATTTTGAAATTTTCCTCGAAGGAAAATTTTGGAAAGATTGGATTTTTTTAAAACTATCGTTTTTAGATATGTTGCTAATTATAAATAAAATACCATAAATACAACAGAATTATTTTTAAATGTAACATATTTTGAGAAATAGGGAAATGCTTAGTCAATTTTAATGAAATTGAACCAAAACGGTTCACGCTCTACACAAAATTGTGAAGCAGCCTTCCTTTTTTTTCTTTGTTCAAAAATTTTAGAATTTAATGATGAATGAAATGAACAAAAATCTGAGAAACATTCTGAGAGGCAATGAAAAAAAGGATACTTAAAAGATAGGTATAAGATATGTATAAAACGTGTACGGGTAAAAAGATACGTATATATGCCTTTTTTTCATAGCTTTACAATTTAATTTTTCTAAAAACACCTAATGACAAATTAAATCACCATTAATGACAAATTTTAATAAAAAAATATGTGACCATTGATGATAGGTCAGGCCTCCCTTTTTCTAGAAAATATGAATTGTTTTGAAAAGAGGAAAATCTGAACTACAAGAATGAATAATAATAATATAAAATTAAACAATATGTCCAATAACCAGTGTTTTTGACGTAGTCGGATGCTTTAGTCTCAAACCAAATTAGTTTGAAATTGTTTGTAAAAGGTATGTTAAATTGAAAAAATGAAAAATTATATGCTAACTAACTATTCGGAATTAATGAAAGATCAATAATTTATCCTGGAGCCGAAACCTGTGTTTATTAGCCGAATCCATCACCGGTTTCGTCAACTAGAAGTGGCTCGGCTCGGAATGTATTGTTTGTCAAGAATTTCTCTCAATACGAGGGCATTCACTCCTAGTCTTTTCATTAATAACTGTGAAAGACATTTCGATGAAACATAAAAGTTACCTTAAGGAAGGAGTTATTAAAGTAATCTTTTATACCAAGGGATTGAAAATGCAAAGTTATGTTTATTTGTATTAATTTTTATTACAAAATTAAACGACCCCATGAGAAAATTCAGGATCTCAATTAATATACAATTTGAAAATTATTCGCAAGGTATCTGGCCGGGGTAAGGAGACATATTTAAAAAAATCTCATGATAATAAAAAGCTGTGATATAGAATCAAGGTTTTTAATTGCAATTAAGAACACGGATTAATTTACATTTTGGAAGTATATCACTCCTCTGAGGATCTTTTGATCATCTGAGTGAACTCTAATTGAAAAGGCATCTGCAAAGATATTTTTTACTGCCATTGATTACATTTCTGGCGTCCGTGACAGGACATTGTTTTTGAATGCAAACATATTTAAAACGGTTAAGAGCTTCTTGAAACATTACTTGTTGTTTGTAGTAGGAGAAATCGGAGAGAGACTGTCTGACAAGATAAAAATTTCTGAACTGATAGATTTTTATTTTGGATTTCAAAGAGTATGTGGATGATCCAGATTTTGTGACAAACATTTTTGTAACGGCTATAAGTCAGCGAAACATAAAAGAACAAAAACAAAAGCAAACAGAATTTGAAAAAGACTGAAGATTAAAACGGCTAGAAGAGAACATGAACTGGGATTGGCGAGAATCAGAGCAACATTACCAATCGCAGGTGAGTCCCAACATAAAACATCTGGCGCTAGAAAAATATTTAATCTTACAAAATTAAAATTTAGACAGTTCAATGGCGATATTAAAGATTGGTTACGATTTTGGAACCAGTTTCAAAACAGTCATGACGATTATGAAATCGCACCTGAAAATAAATTTCAGTATCTTATAGAAGCTACTGTGCATAGATTACGAGTCCGAGAGATAGTGAAGAGCTCCCCGCCAACAGCAGCCAATTATGCCAAAGCAACTGAAAGCTTAAAATTATGGTTTGGCAGAGATGAGCTGTAGGTTGAAGTTTATTGTTCGTGAATTGTTGAAACTGATAATTTCAGTGTAGCAGCATGAAAAAATAGCAATGACATCTCTGTTCGATAAACTGGAATCTTATCTGAGAGCCTTGGAGACTTTAGGGGCGACTACTGATAAATGGGCATCTATTCTTTACACCATGGTGTAGTTTTGTTTTCAAGATAACTTTTTGAAAGCATGGAATATAAGTGCTTCTTCAGCAGCCTCAACTGATGCTAAAGAGCATTTGGCCAATTTAATGATTTTCTTTAAAGCAGAAACAGACGGAAAACAAAGAATAAATTTGGCTATGGTTTTAGCTTGGATACAGATGAAAATCGACTGTCGTTTAAGAAAAAAGGGTTAAAGTGTAGAACGATGTGCCCCAGAGTTTCTCGCCAATATGGCAATCCAACGAAACTTTCTTACAGTAACCCTAATTCTGTTTTGTTTATTACTTTTTACAATAGTTGAGTTGTTCATGAACTACAACTGTTATATAACGTTTATAGATTTTTTACAACGTTTATAGATTGCTACTGGAAAACAACACATGCATTGTAATTTTTTTATTCCTTTTTGTTACATTATTAATTTTTATTTCTGAGTTTTGAATGAAATCTCTTAAAAATAAGTTTTATGAGAAAGTTAGGTGTCCATGTGGAATTTGAAGTCGCACAGAAAAGGAAATTATACTGGATGCACAAAAACTGTTTTTTTTTATAATAAAAATAGTTTTTAATTATTTTTAAATTTAGAAGCAAAATTATGGTAATATCATCAAAATCTACGAATGCAAAAAATGCTTTTAAATTTGCAATTTGCAGCTTTCAAAGTTGGAGATGCAAGTGATCAGGAAGAAACACACGTGTAATTTTATTGTTTTTTGCGTGTTTTAAGCGTAATCAAATATTTTCAGTTATTATTAGTTAAAGGAAATTCTGAATTAAATATTAATAAACCACACTCAAATATAAAACATTAATGAACCACACAAAATATAATACTTGAAAATGTTTTCAGTTATATTCTCATAGAAATATATAGTAAACTAGCAGGACTCATTTTGTATAAATTCAAGAGTTGAATACATTAGAGATATTAAGTATTTGCTTTGCGAATATTTTGAAAAATAGAAATTTCTGCTTAGAAAGCTTTATTATATTGAATTTTTATTCTTCCTCGTATTTTTTTACACCATATAGAAAATGAGAATAATGTTAGATTTATATTTAAATATTTTCCTTAAAATCATAGAAAATACTCCACAAATAAATGCGAATATTCCTAATTTTGAAAATGAATTTACAAGATGAATTTTAATTTATAGAATATGAAATTTATTTATATAAATTCATCATTTTTGAATATCAAAGACAGCTAGATTTTGTCCTTCAAATAATTTCTTATAATGTATATTAATATTTTCATAATTAAAATTATTTTTCCTATGTATTTTTTAGAATACTTTTAAAATCTTAAAAATTAAAATTATATTTTTATGGAGCAATATCAAAAGATAACGTTTTAGCTCCTGAAAATATATTATACCTTTAATAAACTTCAGCTTAAAATAAAATAAAACAAATGCAAAACTTTGCAGATAATACCATGAAGCTGTCATTAAAATAAAATTTGAAATAAAAGAACAAACTGAGTTAAAATAATGTCTTTAATCTGCTAAATTAATTACAGCAGTTTTATGACAGAGTAACTTTTAAACTTTTGATAAACACTTTCTTTCAGTAGTTAAAAGCAAATTTAGTAAGAAAAATCAAGTTCTTTGCTCTTATCCATCTTCCAATTCACCAAAATTGTAACCAGCTTTGCTGAGGAATAATAATAATATTGTTATGAACCTTTGGTTTTGCTTTCCAGCGTTAAAACCATCACCGTAAGGAAGAGAGATTTACAGTGATATGTATTGGATAGTAAATGGGTGTGACGTCAGAGGTCCCAAGACTTGACGACAAACTTAACGATCATTTGGCGACTTAGGGACGAATTTGGCGATTTTGGTGACTAGGAGCTGAGATACATCCAGAATGCTTCTGATTGGTCAAAAAGATATAGCCCCGCCTACCGTCGGTATATATAAGAGCCAACCATCTGAAGAGGTGTGTGAAGTCAAGTCGAAGCAAAGCAGCGGAGAAAAAGGGAAAGACTTGAAGAGGAATCGAGACGAAGTGCGGCAGAGGAGAGAATTAGAAGCTAAGAAGACAAGTAGGGCGGCGGAATTAATCGAGAAGATATAAGAGAGAGAGGTCTTGAATTTGGGAGTCCTGAACGGAGGACTGCTATGTGGCACATACTGACGAAGCCTGTGTCGTGTGCCGTAGCCCGTTGTGTCGTCGTCCGGAACGGAGCCGTCCCGAACTAAGGAGTAGTCCCGTTGTGCGAAGAAGTGAGTCGACAGCAAAAGCAAGAAGATACAGAGGAATAGTTTCAGCCTGTTTTGGAGAGATCTTAGATTAGAAAAGATTCCCTCTCTGGCTGAATCTTGTCTGGCCGCTCTGTGAGTTGTGGGCATTGTCACTACAGAATTTCTGCCTGTGGACTACTATCTGCTGTGTGTTCGTCTCTACTATAAATATTCGTCTCCTGTACGTAGTTGTGTTGTAAATATTTGTCGTCTGTGTGCTTTCCTGTCTTGGGCTGTAAATAAACGCCTGGATTGTGTCTCCTACTAAAGGACTGATCACTGTGTGTTCAACTCTGCTCACACCGTACATACCCACTATATAAGGTAAAAAAACGAACCCGACGGATTAATATAGGAAATCCGTAACAATATTTATAATAATAATATTTTAGTAAACTGGAAACTGCCAGTACGGTTATGAGAGTTTATTCGTTTTATTGTGTTCTTAATTTACGATAAAGTTGCGACCCGACATATTAATTCAATACTGACAGTCATATTTTTCGTTTAATTGCTACTTAATCAATTTTGTGGAAATAAACAGACTTTGCTTCATCCAATCAAATACAAGTAGTCAATATTATCAAGTCTGTCAATATAAAGTATAGGGATATATGCAAAAAAATTTCTTCACATCTTTGGTGAATAATAAATATAAGTATCTACTCCTAAAGAGATTTATTCTTATTTCGAGGGAATATATTTCAATTTATATCTAATATATAGCTCGGGTCAATATGACACAAATAAAAAAACATTTATTTTTGTTCATAGCTGCTTATTTTTGTTTGGAACAATTCAAATGAAAAGAATAATTATAGAATCTGTAATTTATCCATTTTCGTAGCTTGTGTCGTTGACGTACGTACTTGGTCAAGTGAGAAGGGACCGTGTGCAAGGTGCAAAAGGTGATACGATTGGCAGGAAGCCAAACTTTTTGCTCTTATTGCAACGTTTCTTTATTTCTGAGGTGTTTACTTTCTGATACCCTGTAAAAGAGTTGTGTCAGCGAATGTGAGAGAAAAAAAATGGGGATCGCAAAAATTTGAGTCATGCTCATATAGCTAAACTAATAGAAGCTTCTGACTAGGAAGAAGTATCTTAGTCTGAAAATCACGCAAGTGATGAAATTGAGAGTGATAGTCTGGTAGTATCTTAATGTGCCAGTAACAACAACTATGCATGGTTGATCACTTTTGTATAGCGCATGTTACACGATTGCAAATGAAAAGGTCGCAAGTTCAATACTCGTTGGAATTCAATCTCCACATTGGCGCGATTCCACATTTTAACCCACCACATTGGTGACGTCAGATAATGAACACGCACTTCGCTCGCCAAAATGCTTGGAGCCATCAAGCTTTGCTCTTCGCTCGCCATAATGATTGGCGGTATAAAATAGCAGCCTCACTGGTAGAGGAGCATTGTGGAGGCATCTTAATAAGCCGGTGACAGCCACTAAACATTGGTTATCACTTTTATCCAGCAGATACGTTACGTGATTTTAAATTGTAAGGTCGCGAATTCATTCCTTGGCGGTATCCAATGTTTCCATTGGCGAAATTCCACAATATAAGCCACCACAATAGCTCTGACAGCAATTTTCATACCGATATTCAACAAATTAACTATAATTGGAGTATTCGTTCTATGATACGGGAAAGTGGGGATTCATTCTTCTCAATCAAACACTGTTATTATTATATAAACTATTCCAGAGATCATAAAATATGCAACTTCGCGGATATCAAACATAGGAAAGATATCTGAGGTTGTATTTAGTTCTACAATAGAAAACGAAATCATAAATATGATTAATATTGAAGTAAAAAGGGCTTTTGGAAAAATATTGAAGTGGGAAAAATATTGAAAGTAAAACTTCTGAAGCATATATCGGGTTATTATTTTTAGCTAGTGTTTATAAATCAAATAGAGAATCGCAAAAAGCATATGGATAAAAGAGACTGGTAGAAATCTATTTCTTGAGACAGTGTATCTTGAAATACACTGACTACCGATAAGTATTTGGACACCTATGCAAATGACGATATCTGCGGTCCTAAAGTACGTCACGGCCTCCGCCGGTATATATCGTGTAGGAAACAGCATCGACATTAGTCGCATGCAAGATGCCTCACAATTCAGAGATCTCTAATTTCGAGAAAGGTATAATTATCGGGTATCACAAATGTGGTCGATCCTTAAGGGACATATCTAGCGATCTGATGTACCCAAAATCGAATTATGTAATTAAGAAGCGGAAGTTGAGCTGTGATTTTCGGAATGTGCCCGGTAGACCAACGAAACTGGAAGACTGACGAATGCTGCCAGAAAAATTCGGAAGATCCACACCCAAACGATGGCCCTCGAGGAGATCCAACAGGCATCCTGGAGTATTGTTTCAATGCATACCATCCGTAAGGAAGCACATGTGATTGGTTTTGATGGTCGTGCTGCTGCCCATAAGCATTTGATCACAAAGTCAAACCGCGCTGTTCGGTTAATGTGGTGCAAAGCACATCGAAATTGGACCGTATAACAGTGGAAATGGTTTCTTTGGAGTGACGAATCAAGGTTCACCCTTTACCATTAGGATGGCAGGGTCTGGGTCTGTCGTCTACCTGGAGAACGTGTCCTGCCAGAATGTATTGTGCCAATAGTCAAGTTCGATGGAGGTGGAATTACGGTCTGGGGGTGTTTCTTCTGGTATGGGCTGGGACCCTTGGTCCCTATTCATGGTAAGCTCAACTACGATACCTACTGCACTATTTTGCATGACATTGGGCTTACTATGTTTTGGCAGTTTTACGGTTTGGACCCATGTTACTTTCAGGACGACAATGCCAGTTGTCATGTTTCGACGTTAACCAAGGCTTGGTATGGTGCCGATGGAGTTCATCGAATGGACTGGCCTTCCCAGAGTCCAGACCTGAACCCTATCGAGAGCCTCTGGGACGAGTTGCATTGCCGAAACAGGGATGCACTACCCGTGCAAAATCGGTGAAGGAACTTCTATGTCTTCTCCAAGCAGAGTGGAAGAAAATATCACCAGCTGTCATGCAAAGACTCGTGGAAAGTATGCCCCGAAGGGTCCTCGTGGAGTCTCTACCAACTATTGATTTTGAATAAAGTTAGTTTTTCTTTTCTATCACAGGTGTCCAAATATTTATTGGTAGTCAGTGTATTTTGCACAATATCGAGATTTATTCGTTTTGATGATAAAGCCACTTGTCAAGAAAAAAACTGGATAAATGAGCTGTAGTGCAAGATATACGGAAAAAGTGGTTATAAATTCTATCAAAATTTATGTCATCCTAATGAAAATATTACTGTCGATGAGCAATTCGTAGGTTGGTGGTCGGTTCGTTGGTTTATTTCATTTTAAAGGCACAAGAGCCAAAAGTAGGCTATATTGCGCCAATCCTATGGTTTGAAATGGCACGAAAGGAGAATGAACAATTAGTGAAATTCCGTGATCGATGTCCTTTCAAACAGTATATACTAAGTAAGCCATCGAAATATCGGATCAAAATATTTATTTTATGTGACAATAAAAATTCTTATATAATGAAAAAAAATTTATACTGGAAAAGAACATTGTCAAAACCAGAGAAAAATCAAGAAATGCGAGTAGTGTGTGATCTTACTTAAGGGTATTCGAAACGCAATGTCACATGTAAAGGGTTTTGCAAATCTTACAACTTTGGACAGCTGCTTCTAAAACGGAAATGACTGTACTTGGCACCATTAAAAATAAATCAGAACTTTTTAAACAAATGACTGTACTTTGTTCTTTGTAGAAATACAATTTGTATAAATATGATTTGTACAAACGATCGTACTGTGACCTTTGTAGAAATACGATTTTACAAATGGCTGTACTTTGTTCTTTGAAGAAATACAATTTGTACAACCGACTGTAATTTGTCCTTTGTAGAAATACAATTTGTACAACCGACTGTAATTTATCCTTTGTAGAAATACTATTTGTACAAATGACTATACTTTGTTATTTGTAGAATTAATGAGTTGTATTTCAAAGCTCATTATTTTATTTTCAGGAAGACACAACAGTGTTAACTACGTCCCAACTTCATAACTTATATTATTAAATCTGTTTTTAAGCTTATATTACTATTATATAAACCACTTCTTAAATAGCACTTCAATTACTGCAATAAAGGTAAATCTTCCCAGTCGGGTCGTACTGACTACATTCTTGAGGTAAATGAGAACAAAACCACAGTTTAAATAAAGAAAAACAAATAAATTTATTTAAGAAAACATTGACAACTGATGCCTACTTGTAAATATTTTATTTGATTGGACGAAGAATATCCTCTTTACTTTCTTTCAAATGGATTAAGTAGTAATCCATTTTGAAGTTGGTAAATGTTAAAAATCAAATTTTTCTTTTCAAAGAAGTTAGAAATTAAGTTTCAATGAAGTATATTAGAACATTTTTACTCTAAAGCAAATGTTATTCTAAATTTACTGCACTCAGCATTGACAGCGATAAATGGTCATTGCGAAAAAAAATTGAATTTTTTTACAGTCATAAAATACCGGATGTAGCAAATCAGCACTTTAAATGTTGAACACTTGGAATAATGATAATAATTTCAAGAATCGTTAGGAAATAAAGTTATTCTCATAAAAAAAAACTATAATAATTTATTTATATTCAAGGTTTAAAAAAAAACAAAGTCGGTATAACCTTAAATGATATGACAATTGTTCCTTTTTACCATTCTTATTTTTATGTAGAAATCTTTCAAACATAAACAGAATGCAAGCCTAAAATTTTTTTAAAAACAAATGCGTTAGAAGTAACGTTAAAATTAGGACATTGAATTAAATATTTTGATGTATTAATTAAAACTGCATACATGAAATTGTTTTAATGCGACAAATTATGATATCAGATCTGTAAAACCACAAAAGATACACTCAGAAAAATTAATTAATTAAACCAGACATCAAAAGAGAATTTATTGTATGCTATTAATTAATTTAAGATTTGCTGATAAAGTATGTCGAACAAAAACAATTAATTAAAATGCACTATTCTGTCTGCATGATTATAAAGGCAGAAATTATATATTTCTTAAAATAACTTTCAATTCGTCAAAAACGATTTCAATATCGTTATTATAACTATTTTTTATTTAGTCTGAAGCAATTTTAATTAATTAAAATTGAAAAATCACAGAATGAGGTATATTATAAATTTGATATTACCCTCGACACTGTTCGTGTGGAAATTTTGATGTATATATACAAAAAAACTATCAAATAATAATAATAATACAAAAATGTTCAACCCAACCTACATACGGTACATTTGAAAGTATAAGCATATACTATAAATATAAAACATTTAATAACAAAAACACACAACTAAAGCAAAAACAATTTATTTACATGCATATCCAAAATGAAACAAAACAGCAAATCGGGTCCGGTCAAATCTATTTTATTTATGGATCGAGATGGAGATAGCTACAACAGTATTAGACACTAACTTTTCATCTAATGAAAACATAGTTGTCAACAATCACGCGCGAACTGTCACCGGCAGTTGACGAAGCGCACAGGTGTGACTTACCTACGCCAGTATGAGTAAGGCAATTCAGATAAGAAACTTTTTTATTTCTTTTATTCTATTTCCTTTTCATTTAAAAGTACTTCAGAATGAGTCCGAAAGATTGATTCATTCACAACATTTGATTTTAAATACGTCAAACACAAAGAAAATAAATAGAATCGTTTCAAATAATCAATTATTGGGGGAAAACAACTTTAATTATCTTTGGAGGGATTTGGGGTCAGCTTTTTGGCCAGAAAGTTAGTTTATAATGAATAAAAGTTAGTTTATAATGAATAAAAAATAATCACTCAATGAACCGGAATGAAAAGTCGACTCTGTTCAATTCCTGACTCTAATCTATATTTGTGGTAATTCCTTAGCCGTTCTGGCGTGGTGGGGTAACAAACATCCCTCCAAATTTTCACATTCATAATATTAGTATAGATGCTCTTCTAAAAAACTGCTCATCCCTAGCAGCACACAAATATTGTACAATACTGTATTACATGATAAATATTCGTAATATTGTTTAATATTGTGAAATATTGTTTAGTATCTTATAATATTGCTCGATATTGTACAATATAGAGCAACAGACTGTTGTACCCCAACTCTAGTAGCCAACAAATATTGTACAATATTGTATGTCATTTATCAACATTCGCAATATTGCTTAATACTGTGGAATATAATTTAATATTTTAACAGCGGGTGACCGAGCTCCGCTCGGAGAAAACAGGTATCGAAGCTAACTCGAAGATTTAAATTTTCAATTGTGATTTATCAAAACAATACATGCCATAAGAAAATTTGTGAAACCATTGGTGAAAAGATAACCGGTTAAACCTCGGCTTTTCATCGTCCACCAGCGATGTCATGTCTTGATGTTCCATTGGAAATCCCCATCTGCACTGGTCTCTTCCATGTTTGCTGACCATGCACGGAGCGCTTGGGTTCATATCACCACACGGGTTATGGATCATCCATTTCGAGATCAGTTCCTTGAGTTCCGGATCATCTTCCGGAAACTTTATTAGTTCACCATATTGGCTATAGATGGCAGCACGTTACCGCTTGAAACCTATTGCCAAAATGGCGAACTAATAAAGTTTGAAAATATCCTATCTGTAACTCCGAACTGCTCAACCGTAACGCTTAAAACCGGCGCCAATCGATTCCTCGTGGCCAAAAACCCCAGATGCCCAAGTTTACCGGAGTTTATTAATTCTGGGGCGATTTTCGACTTTGCAACCATTCCTCGTATTATAGTATAAGATAATATCACACAATATTGTACAATATAATGCAACAGACTGTGCTACCTGAACACTAGTAGCACAAAAATATTGTACAATATTATATAACATTGATCCATATTAACAATAATGATTAATATTGTTATAGCACAATATTGTACAATATTGAATAACATGCCTAGCTATCTAGGATATGTATGTACAGGCACAAACATAGTGTGTAAATCATAATTATGCTACTAAACCTATGCATTATGCATGTAATAATAAAACATATATTCTTCTATTACACGAAGGCCTTTAGGAAGTAGATCAAATTGATGGGCGTTTCTAACCGTCACAGTAACCTAAATGAGACGTATCATCATTAATGATGAATTCTCTGTGCTTGACATCTAATTTGTTCCAGGTGTTTATTTGGAGACATAATATAATCTGTAGGTTTACTACGATGACATTTTCTCGAAATATTATCTATTTTGGGTCTAATACAAATAACGTAAATTTCGATGATATTCCTGACATTAAGGTATCCGACTACGTTAAAAACACTAAAATTGACCACATTGGAGAATTTTTTTAAAAATTGATATTTATTGTAATGCAGTCTTTTCGCTTTTCATAACAGTTTATCTTTTCTAGGAAAGGGAAGGCCAGACTTATTATGCAGGATCACAGATTTTTTCTGAAATTTACCTTTGATTTAAATTATCACAAAACTTTCATTTCCATAAAAATTCTAGACCATTAACATACCTCAAAACAGAATAGAGTTATAGAGAGAACAATTTCAAGATGTATTTTAAATCATATGGGCAATAAAATGAACATAAATTTTTATGGTTGGTGAAATTCATTTCCATTTATATGTGTTTATAGAAAACTTAAGTTATAGATTTATGGAAAAAGAATGCATATATGCATACATTTTTACCCATCACTTCTTCGCCTCTCAAAATGTTTCTTAGATGTTGGTTCATTTCATTCATGAATTTATTCCATAACTTGTGTGAAAAGAAAAATAGAATTGTTGCATTAGAATTATGTGCAGAGTGATAACCGTTTTGGTTAAATTTCAATAGAATTTACTACATATTTTAATATTCCGGAAAATATATTATATTTTCAAATAACTTTTTTTATTTATTAACAACCTATCAAAGAACCATAGCTACAAATAGTTTTTCAAGAATCCTTATTTTTCAAACATTTTCCTTCGAACGTAGTCGGATACCTTAAACCCACTTCTAATACAATTCTTCATTCTGTAATTTTTTTTTACTCTCTTTAGCAGCTAAAATCAATGCAGTATTGATGTATTTCCGTGTATTTTTAAAATACGCTTCGTAATTTTTAAGGAACAATTGATGTATGGAAAATTGTATCTCAGATAGCTGACCAATTATGTGATTCGACTACGTTGAAAACACTCTTTATCGACCACATTGGAGAATTTAAAAAAAATGTTAAGTCTTGTAGACCAGACCTTCATCATACCCCCAAAAATGTATCTCTTCTAGGAAATGGAAGGTCTGACTTATCATCCAATGTCACATATTTTTGAGCTAAAATTTGTCTTAGACTTCCATTTTCTCAAAACTTTAATTTTCATAAGCATTCTAAACCGTTAACATGATATCTCCAAAACTATTACAGATATTTACATAAAAATGTCCACGTGTGTTTTATATAATACCAGTTATGAAATGAACCAAATGTTTTATTAATGGTCAAGTACTTTTTATGGGTCATTTATGTGTGCTTTTAGAAAAATTAAGTTGCGAATTTATTTAAAAAATGCTTATATACGTATATTTTTACCTATAACGTATTTTCATCTCAAAATGTTTCTTAGACTTTGGATCATTTCATTCATCATTAGATTCTCTAACTTGTGCACAGAGAAAAATAGGATTGCTGCATTACCATTTTGTGTGGAGTGTCAACCGTTTTGTTTCAATTTCATTAGAATTTTCCACAAAGTTTACTATATCACAAAATGAATCTTATTTTCAAATATTTTTGCTGTATGTATGGTTTTTTCCAATTATAATTGACAGCACATTTAAAAACCGTAATTTTAAATAGCTTTAAAAAAATTCAATTTTTTAAACATTTTTCTTCGAACGTAGTCGGATACCTAAAAGTAAATTCAAGCTGAGAGGGAATGGTAGACCATTCCTCAATACCCGTATAAAAGATATTGCATGCAAGATCATGGTTCATAAGAAAGTTCGCGCTGTTTGATATTTGACTTCAAGTAATGAAGGATGTTACAAAATTTTTTTCTCTGAAATTATATTTGGTTCTCTCAATAATTAAGAGCATAATGTCAGCAAGGCATCATATGAGTGCATGTGATCGTGGACGAGCAGTTGGACGACTGGAAGCAAATCAAAGTGTCACCACTTCAGTTGCTGCAGTGGGTGTATCAAAGAATGCCATCTCGAGATCAAAGAATTCCGTCGAGGGTGGAAAATGCTTTGCGAAAGCATGCCGGGGGTCTTCTTCTTGTATACTATCGTCTACCCCGCTACCACTGAACGTAGCTGTACCGACAGGATTTGTTGGGGTAGCTATGTAGTCTCGTGGCAAAAAAAGGAATAGCAATTTAACTCTTTACTAGATAGCTGCAAACTTTGAAACCAATATCATGTCTCTATTAAAGTCATACCCCACCCTCTATATTCACCGGACATTGCTCCTTCCGACTATTACCTGTTCTGGTTGATGATACATGGCCTGGCTGATCAGCACTTCCATTCTTATGAAGATGCCAAAAATAGGAAAAACTCTTTGAAGACTCAAAAGAGGTGTCATTTTTCTGACGTGGAATTCAAATGCTGCAAGAAAAAAGGGGGAAAATAATGTATAGGGATATATGATATTTTAAGTGAAATTATTTTGAGTTTTTTTTTTTTAATAAAGGATTGAATTTCACCAAAAAAAACAGCGAGAACTTATTCAACATCCCGATAATAGTGGATATTATTACCATGTTATGAAATTGCAAATATTTTTTTCAAGGTATTCGACTACTTGCAAAGGAATTTGTTTTTAAAAATAGAGTTTTAAAAACCTATTTATGGTTTTTAGAAGTATTACCAATAACAAATACTGTAAATGGAATCAAAATATTTGAAAATATATTTTAAGAAATTGCAAAATTTGTGTTATATTTTAATGAAGTTTAACCAATAAGTTTACACTCTACTCAAAATTGTAATGCAGCAATCTTATTTTTTTAGTACACAAGTTATAGAGTATATAATGATGAAGGATATGACCAAAATGTAAAAAAAATCTTGAGATGCAAAGAAATTATGGGAAAAATATGCATAAGTATGCATTTTTTCCATGAATTCTTAACTTAATTTTCTAAAAGCACTTATAAAGGAAAAAATCATTTCACTAAAAACAAAACTTTTGATTCCTTTCATAGTCAATATTCTTCAAAACTTACGCTGAAAATTTTATGTAACTACCTCTATTAGTTTTTGAAGTAGTATGTTAACGGTGGAGAATGTTTATGAAAACTAAAATTTTGAGAAAATTGAAATTAAAAACAAATTTTAGTTGGAAAATAGGTAACCATGGCTGATAGGGCAGACCTTTCCTTTTCTGGGAAAGATAAACAATTTTGTAAAGTGGAAAGTCTGATCTACAAGAAATAACAATTCTTAACAAAGGAAGCCAGTGTGGCCGATAACAAGTGTTTTTAAAGCAGTCCGATACCTTATCTCATTTATTCCTACGGTTAAAAAATTGGAATTTTTGCATTAAATTTATGCATGTCAGATAAAAAAAATAATAAAAATAACTTTTATGTGAGGGGAGTTCCAAAAATGGAACCGTAAGCATTAATGTGTTAAGCTTTAATACTCTTATATGTGTATTATTTTGAACTAAAAAATCAATGAGTACGAATGAAAGAAATGAATACGACCACCATTTTCGGTTTCAGTTCTTACCTGAAAACACTTCTTTATCTTTTATATTCTTCTTCATTGAAGCCAGGAAGAAGAATAGATAATTGATATCTCGCGTCCTACTTACTCCTCAACACAAAGCTTCTGGAAGAGTCGAGCAAAGAAAGGCTCGATCTGAGGGAAGTTTTTTCTTTCTTTTTTGGTTTCTAATATTTCCCATTCAGTTTGGAGTTTTAAGGAAGAAATCGAATCCTTCCTGTTTTTATAAAGGAAAGGAAGAAGAGAAAAAAAATCAATATAGCTTTCACAAAATAGAAAATCCGTCTCTTTATATGACGTTTGAAATTTCTTTCCAAGCATTTCAATGAGGCGAAAATAACCCAGTTTCTGGAAGTTCGGAAAACTGAAAACACGAATTTTAATTTAATGCTTTCAAATATAAATAAATATCTCACGCATTTTGTAATAAGCCGTTTGTGTTATAAAAAAATGAAGACGTAGGATGCCAGCTATGTGACCAGCCTTTATCGCACTAAGTCAGTTATGAGTTCTTAAACAAAGGGGTTAGCAGATAAAAAGTCGCTATCAGTATTTTTGATTTTTCTCGACGGATTTCGTAATAAAAGTTAGCTTTTTCTTTATCCTCTTTCCCCTGGCTCGGCTTCCTCACGAAATAAGACAGTTATTTCAAATATCAATTGATATTTCCAAGATTATTTCGTCTAAAGCGCCGGGTACCAGCTAATGATTGTATAAAAAAGGGAATAAATGAGTAAAAAAATAAAAGCTCTACATAATGAAAGAATATACGTTTTAATTTGTTAAATTTCTAGAGTTTTTGTATTTTGTTTTTAATTATTTCATACAACACATTTCAATCTGACATATTGTTCGCCGGGTATCAGCCAATACTCTTATCAATTCAAACTATTGCCATTGTATGTCGACCATCACAGACTCGCTTTGGTGGTGGTAGCTGGATGTTCACGGAGAGGCGACACCAGGGTGCGAATACAAGTCCCTGATGCCGATCGGTGATCGTAGAGAGGCAAGCAATGCGTTGGGAGTTGTTTTTGGGATAGAGGACCCCGATTCCTATAAATTAGCAAACAAAAATTGTACCTTCAAGCAACTTTATACCCGTAATCAGTTAGTAATTTGTAAGCAAAAGTTACTTTCCATAGATGAGATTTTTTCTCAAGAAATGGCTTTGAAAAAAGTCGCTGCAGATAATTCGAGAAGTAGAGGCAGGCTGCTGTGACCTGGCGGTAAAGTCTCGGGTTTGAAACCGGAGTGTTGTAGCTTCGAGACCCGATTCCGCCAAAGTACCGACATGTACGTGGGTCTAATGAACGTTAAATCTGTTGGGGTCAAAAGTCAACCAACTAGTGTGGTGTGGAAGTTTGGAAAGGAGATGTCAGCTCAGGTGTCATCTGACCGTGGTTCAAAATGACGAAGTCCGTTCCAAAATAGCCTTAGTATTGCTTTAAAATGGGATGTTAATATAACTAAATTAAACTAAATCTTCCGCTTGTTTCTTCCTGACCTTTCAGTTTGAGTGTGATACAGCAACAGACGGAATGAAATTTAATTCAATATTTTCTTCTTCAATGAATCTTCACCCGACTATTATTTGGATTCTTGATGAATGCCTCTGCTTTGTCTGTTGGGGCCGAGGTGACCTGGTGCTAAGGTCTCGGCTTCTTTACCGGAAGGTTGGAGATTCGATTCCACCGAAGAATCATCGTGTGAGGGGATATGTTTCACGTTAACCCCTTGCGTACCATGTAACCAGTAGTGGATACATGCTATGTATAGGGCAAAATCTCATTGTAACCTCATGTGGATACTTGGCTTCTTTGGGTGTGCAACCAGAGTAACCAGCACAGGAAACATCCTAAGGCAGATTTTCTTTTATTGGGATTGTATAAAAACATTTTTGATTCATTTTGTCTGCAGTTAACAGAAGGGTGGAAACAGGAGGAGGGGGGGGGGGGTTTCGCAAAATGTCTGTGTTAAAAAATTTGAAAAAACAAAAAAATTAAAATTACAAATTTTTATGAAATTTCTCGAAATGTTCCTTGTTACAAAAAGCTTTGTTACATACATTACATGAGTGTATTATCATTTTAGTTTTTTTCAACATTGTAGCACACCCAACAGCGTCGTAACGTCCTAGCATCCCTAGAAATCTGGGATTTGCGCGTGAGATAGAGTACGCCGTCTAGTACACAAGGGGTTAAATATGTCTGGCCAAACGTCCTCCCGCTGGTGTGGTGTGGAGAGGGGGATGCCGATTCAAATGTCATCTTCGTCATCTGACCGCGGTTCAAAATTGAAATGTCAGCCTCAATATAGCCCTCGTGTTGATTTACAATGGACATTAAATAGTATAACTAAACTAAACTAAACTAAACAGCATTACCTGCTTGCAGTTTGGGGCCAATAGATAAATCAGAATTGTTAAAAATGTATTATGTATAATGCAATAAAATATACTATTTAACTTCTAATTCAAACTCCTTTTAAAAATGAGAATTTGAATTGTGCTATAATTGCTAGCCACTGTTATCTAAACTTTAGGAGTATCTACATTATCTACATTTTTAGGACTACATTTTAAAGTATTAGCTATATTAAAACTGCACCTCGTAAAAAATTTATAATTCTAAATATTTTAAATGTTGGCATTTTGCCAGAAAACACCTTTTCTCACTATTAAACTATAAGCAACACATCCCTCAAAATCACTCAGACTCGCTTATGACACCTTCTCCGTATACGTTGCAAATGTCCTGCGCTGCTTAAGCAGCTTTTTGTCCTGGATGAAAAGCGAAATGTTGATTTTTCCCTCCTGGATATTCCATTTCTAAGCTTTAAAAGTAACTGAAAATGAAATGAGTCAAAAAGATTGTTAGCACAGTTTTGTGGAGCAGAAAGATCTCCATCGAATGAATGCTATACACTTTGTGAAACAGCAAAAAAATCGTGTTGGAAAACAACGTAAATATATAAACGCTACAAACTCCCAAACCCAATAATATAAAATATATTAAAAACGTGTGTCTAAAAGATTTAATAAAATAATAAAGCTTGTTTCAATTTCACAAGAAGTGAAGTTGAACAATAAAGTGAATAACTGTAAAGCTTTGAAAAATGGAACTGAAATCCAATAGCTAAAACAAAAAGAAAATATCTATTAAAATATTTTTAATGAAAAATGACACAAAATTATGACAAAAAATATCTAAAAATTTCAGACTGGATATTTTACTGACATCTGACACAATGCATCAGTTCACATTCTTCGTCCGGAATTTAAATCCTTTTTAACCTGTCATTTAACATCGCAAACTGTAAATGTCACCATTTTATATTCGTTAAATGTCTTTTACATTTCAGTGCATTCATTTCGCTGAGTATTAACATTTAATTTAAACGTTTAATTTCAACAACCCACTTCCGCCTCCCTCAAAAAAAAAAAAAAAAAAAAAAAAAAGACTAAATTTTTAGTTCGGATGGAAGAATATTTGATGTTCAAAAACTGAAAGTATCCGACTACGTTCGAAAGAAAATTTTTGAAAAATTGGATTAAAAAAAAACTACTTTAAATAATAGTTTTCAGATTTGTTGAGGATTATAATATAAAATACTACAAATACATTGAAAATAATAGTCATTTGAAAATAGAATATATTTTGAGAAATAGAAAAATGTGTGGTAAATTTTAATGAAACTGAACCATAACGGTTAACAACCTACATAAAATTACAAAATTGTAATGCAGCAATCCCATTTTTCTTTTTACAAAAATTATAGAGTATAATTATAAATGAAACGAATCCAAAATCTAAGAAACATTTTGAAATGCAAAGTGATGAGAAAAAATAGAGGTATATATGCATATTTTCTATAAATTCACAACTTAATTTTTTCGAAAAATGAGCCAAAATCTCGGAAAAATATTGAGATACAAAGAAGTTACGAGAAACATATATATGAAATTATGCATTTTTTCCGTAAATTCGCAACTTAATTTCTATGAAAACACCTATAAATAAAAAAAGTATTTTGTCAACGATAAAACTTTTGGTTCATTTCATTGCCTGTATTACTTTTAACACACGCTGACATTTTTATGCAAATACCTCTATTTTTTTTACAAAAATTAAAGTTTTGAGAAAATTGAAGTGAAAAATAATTTTTCTTCGAAATATGTGTAACCCTGGGTGATAGGCCAGGCTATCCGTTTCCTAAAATAGATAAACTGTATGGAAAAGAGGAAAATGTAATCTACAAGAGTTAAGAATTTTTTTAAAAAGCCTCCATTTTGGTCGATAACCAATGTTTTGAAGGTAGTCGGATACCTTGAACTGAACTGATTAAACTGGTAACGATTTAAAACGTTTTTTATTTTTATTTTGATGATTAATAATATATTACTTTTGATTTACGTTTTATTTGATAACTAATTTATTTAATTACAAGAGCACTTATTAATAATTGTAACATGATTTATTTCAGCATTTTTTATATAATTTATTGGTTTTTTTCTCAAAATAAATTACTATTTTTACTTTGTTTAAATTAAAGCTCATTGTTATTAAAATTACTTGAAATATGTGTATTTTAAGATATAGAGGATAAATACGAAATCCTTTTAAAAGAAATTAGAACATTGCATTCCTGTTAAACTAAGTAAAAAAAGAAACGCTTATTTTCATTTTTTAAGGAATAGAATGCGTAGAAACCGATCAAATTTTATTTATCATAGAAGAAATTGTATTCGAATAATTATTATTTACCGAAAGGAACTTTTGTATCTACTAAACAGTCCTCGTGTGAAATGAAACACCTGGATTCCTTGCCTCTTATTTGTCGTAAAGAGACACAATAAATACAGACGAAAACGAAACGAATTATTTAGACATTAAGGTATCCGACTACATTGAAAACACTTGTTATCGACCAAATCCAGAATTTTTGTTTTATTGTTATATCTCGTAGCCCAGATATTCCATTTTCCAAAACAGTCTAATTTTATTTGGAAAAGGAATGTCTAAACTATCATCCAGGGGTATCATAAACAAGACATATTTTTCAGATAAAATTTGTAATTAACTTCAATTTTAATTTTTATAAAAATTCTCCGCCATGAACATGATATCTCAAAAACTAATAGAGGTATACACATAAAAATTTCAAGGTGCGTTTTAAATAATATTGGTAATGAAATGAAACAAAAATTTAAGTATTGGTAAAATGCTTTATCATCTATCGATATATTTACAAAAAAAAAATATGAATTGATTCATCATCGTATCCTATAATTTGCGTACGAAAGAAAAATAGGATTGCTGCATCAAAATTTTGTATAGAGTGTTAAACGTTTTGGTTCAATTTCATTAAAATTTATTATCAAATTGACAATCATTGAAAAATCATAAATAGTTTTTAAAAAATCAATTTTAAAAAAAATCCTCCTTGAAATGTAGTCGGATACCGTAAGAGACTGTCATAGCTTGGTTGATAGGCCGTTGAATTCACATCCCTTGGGCTGTGGGTTCGAATCACGCCTGTAGAAGACCTTCGTGTGTGTGATGGCTGAAACACATATAAATCTCTGGAACACGTCTGTCGTGATCTCGTATTACTGTAGTTGTTCTCGAGAATAATACCACTGGGGTACTGGTTCAGAGATTATCGTTCTCTGATCTAGGTCTAAATCTCGATCTATAGATGATTTAGTGAAATGCATAAATGAAGTACGTCCAGTAAAAAGGGTTGTGACATGTGAATAGCAATGTCGTACTCTTAGCCCTAGATGGCGCTACCAAGAAACAAGGGAGGTATATATTTCGGCTTAAAATCGTTGACAAACTTAGTCACAGGGCTTGACAAGGACAAGTGCCATTAGAAATAGCACTTAGGTATAAAGAAATAAAATCTCTTTGTTATCCAGAATCCTTT
>JAPMOQ010043602.1:7680-28399 GCA_026543055.1 Argiope trifasciata | reverse complement strand
CAAAATATTTTAGAGCATAATTACTTTTTTATATACGAGACACAGAGAAGGTTGAGCACATTGCCATGTTTTACCAAACTTTAAGAAAAATCAGTTAGAGGAAGTTTATTTTTCCAGCTGATCAAGTTTAAGTTGGCAATATTAATTCATGCAATATTTCTTAATTCAAAGTTTCTGCAATTAAAGGTTAAGGCAAATTAACTCACTGTTATGTATTTTATTCGGAATTATGGACGAACTTTTGGTTAGTTATCCCTGGAATTGTAATGTCTTTGATGTACGTTATGTGAATATCAAGAAATGCAAGATAATCATATTTTAATAGAGCGGCAAATTGCTTATATATTTTTGAAATCAAAATACGGCCATTTAAAAAAATGAAAGCTTTTTTTCATCAGTAATTGTATGAACAAAATATCTGAAAAAATCAAAATATGGCCATTTAAGAAAATGAAAGATTTTTTTCATCAGTAATTGTATGAATAAAATATCTGAAAAAATCAAAATATGGTCATTTTAAAAATGAAAGATTTTTTCATCAGTAATTGTATGAATAATATATCTGAAAAAATCAAAATATGGTCATTTAAAAATGAAAGAATTTTTTCATCAGTAATTGTATAAATAAAATAAATGAAAAATCAAAATATGGCCATTTAAAAAATGAAAAAAAAATTTCATCAGTAATTGTATGAATAAAATATCTGAAAAAATCAAAATATGGTCATTTAAAAAATGAAAGAATTTTTTCATCAGTAATTGTATGAACAAAATATCTGAAAAAATCAAAATATGACCATTTAAAAAATGAAAGAATTTTTTCAGCCGTAATTGTATGAATAAAATATCTGAAAAAATTTACAATATGGTATTTAAAAAAAATGAAAGAATTTTTTCATGCTTGGAAAAAATGCTTGGCATATTTATAGTTCACAGTAAGTGCAATGCAATGGAGGATTTTGTACATTTAGAATCTCTAGATTTAAAACTTTTCGTATGTACAAACTTCTAAAACTTTTCGCCTTAGGAAAAAATCCTTTATATCGAAGACAAAAACCTCAGTTTTGTTAAATAAATGAAAATCAACAATTTTCTAGCATATTTTTAGTGTTTCTTACATAACATTAACAAGATTATAAGCAGGGATAATAAAATGCAAAAAAAAACAGTCCTGCATATATGTGAAATATGCAAAGACCCTGAATGTAAGTATTCCATGATTTATACTTTTTATTAGAACGTCGATTTTTTCATTGTTTTCTAGTTTAATATTTTTGTAAGACGTACAGAAACGACTGACTTTCGGAAATGAATGAATGGGAGGAGAACATTCTAGACCAGGGGTCTCCAAACTTTGAAGACTTCGGGCCATAATGATTTTTTCAGTATGTTCCAAGGGCCAAAACAGTTTTAATTTTTCTGAACTTAACTATATTTCTAGACTAGAATAGTCGCAAAGTGCGTGACCTAAGCAAGCTTACGCTTTTTTTGCATTTCAATTACTATTGTGTATTGTGACACTTCTTCCGATATGTGTATTCCGATCACTTCGAGATGGCAGTAATTGCATATAAAAAGGCTTGCGGCGCAACCGCGAGTCAGTCTGCGTAGGAAAGGCAAAGGAAGCGAAACTGTCTATTGCAGTGTTTCTCAACCTTTTAGTATTCACGGCCCAATTTTCAATCATAATTTTCATCGCGCCTCCCCTCTTCACACCGCATCCAATAAAATGTATACAATAATAATGTATTTTGAGTATTTTGGCGCTAAACCTACACTTTAACCTTAATTTTAAACTTTACAAATTACAAAGAATACGGAAATTTATTGCCATTTTGCAACACCGATCCTCAGTATTGAAAAAACAAGAATCCTACGCCTTTTTATTGCTCTTGCGTCCCGTCATGTCGGGCATTTTCACGGTTTCGCGAGAAGTTTCGATTTATCTGGAATTTCTCTGGTCAGTTTAAAATTTAAGTTAGGAGCGTGCGCAGATGTGAACAAATGTTTTCACATAGGGAGAGGGAGAAGGAGAAAGTTCTATGTCGCCAATTTCAATTCCAGATAATCTCATTCGAGTCGATCCTTCTATCGCTATTGAATCCATTCTGAATGGGTATGTTCTATATATTTTCGTGTAATTGCAATTCACTGTATTAAATATTCACGGCAGCAGACTTATGCAGAATCATGGTTAAATTTTTAAGCGGGCGTAAGCGAGTATTAGACGATAGAAAAGCATCAACAAGTACACCGACGAGCGTGGTTTCGAAAATAAAATCAAGAAAATATTCTCAAGAATACTTAAACTTTGGGTTCACTAGTACTGAAGTAAATGAAGAAGAAAGGCTCCTGTGTATCATTTGCTCAAAAATGTTGCTGGCAGACAGCATGAAACCCAATAAACTTAAACGATATTTTGAAACGCTTCATAGTGAGTACGTAAACAAACCCAGAGAATTCTTCGAATTAAAATTAAAATTATATGAAAAGCAAAAATCATTGTTTAAAAAAGCCTTGTCGGTGAATGAAAAAGCTTTAATTGCCTCTTACAAAGTTACATATAAAATAGCTAGATGTAAAAAGACTTCACACCATTGGTGAATAGCTTATTCTGTCAGCAATTGAAATTGTAGAAATTATGTTTGGAGATAATTTTTCAAAACAATTGCAGTCCACACCTCTTTAAAATGGTACTGTTGCTCGTCGTATTGGTAATATAACTGAAAATGTACAGTGCCAACTTTTCTCGAAGTTACATGACAAATTGTTTTCAATACAATTCGACGAGGCAACCGATAGTAATAAAGATGCTCATTTCATTGCCTATGTTAGATTCTGTGATGATTTGTCAGTAATAAAAGAATTACTTTTCTGCAAACCAATAGAATTCAAAGCAACGGCACTCGCATTATTTGCTATTTTAAATGATTTATGAACTAGGCAAAAAATAGAACGGAAAAATTGCGTCGGAATATGCACCAATGGTGCTCGTTCTATGTCCGGAAGATTCCAAAGTATTCAAGAACTTGTGAAACAAAAATCGCCATAGTGCGTCGGGACACATTGCATGATCCACAGAGAAGTTTTGTCTTTCAAAGAAATGAATCCTGGTTTGAATATTGTGTTAACTACGGTTGTAACCGTAGTAAATTATATAAAAATGGGAAACCTGAAATCAAGAATCTTTTCCGCACTTTGTAAAGACATAGGTGCAGTACATTCAGCTTTACTATTTTATTGCAAGGCAAGATGGTTATCACGAGGGAAATTTTTTCAATGTGTTTATGAATTAAGAGAAGAAATCGTCGTTTTCCTAGAAGAGGAAAACAGACTGGAAGCTGAGAATTTTCGCAATAGTTTATTTGTGATGAAATTGAGCTACATGGTCGACATATTCGAAAAATTAAATAACTTGAATCTTCAGCTGCAAAGAGTAAATACACATATATTGGATACGAGTGATAAAGTTAATGCTTTTTGTAGGAAATTGGAATTATGGAGCAGAAATTTAAAGCAAGAAAACTTAACAATGTTTGCAAATTTGAATGATTGTATTAAAACTTACAAGGCTGAAGAACAACATGTAAGAGTTGTCTTTGTAACCATTGAAAATCATTTAGCAATGCTAACAAAGAATTTTAAAAAGTACTTTCTTGCTGACGACAAACTGATATCGTTACAAGTGGGTGAGGGATCCATTTCAAAATACTCCCGAAGGACTCTCAATTAAAGAGAAAGAAACCTTCATAGACTTCACGGCAAGCGGTGAAACCAAAAGACAATTTAGTAACAAATCATTTTTTAAATTTTGGGCAGGAGTGGATGATGAGTTTTCTGCACTAAAAATAAGGACATTTTGCATTCTACTACCGTTTTCAACATCTTACCTTTGTAAAACTGGATTTTCTGCGGTGGCTTCTTTGAAGACAAAATATAGATCTCAGCTAAATATAGAAAAAGAACTGAGAGTGTCTATTTCTAATATTAAACCCTCCTTCGAAAAACTTTGCTTCGCAAGACATGCCCAAGGAAATCACTAATAAATATTAAATTTGTTTTTAATTTAGTAAGTTGTTTTAACTTAATAAGTTAATTATTAAATCGTCGAAATGTATTTTGTTTTGTATGTGTGTGTGTGTTTCCTTTTAGTCACTTAATCAATTTTTTTAAATAACTTTTTCTCTTGGATATGCTCGCGCCCCCCCATTAGTGTACAGGCGCCCCCCTAGGGGGGGCGCCCCACAGGTTGAGAATCACTGGTCTATTGATGGAACTTTCAGTGTTTTGTGATTGAGTCCAGTAATAAGGCGCTATGTTTAATTTGTAATGAAACCATAGCTGTTCTCAAAGAATATAACATTAAACGACACTATGAATCGAAACATCTTCAAAATTACTCCAAGTATACAGGAAGTTTGCGGACAGAAAAATTTGAGGCTTTGAAGAGCGGACTCAAATCGCAGCAATCTTTGTTTACCAAAGCTAATACTGAACAAGAGTCTGCAACTCCCTCCAGCTTTCGTGTGGCTCTTGAAATCGCAAAACGTGGCAAACCACTCACCGATGGAGAAATGATAAAAGAATGCTTGTTTGCAGTAGCCGAAGAAATATGCTCCGAAAAGGTAAATTTATTTAAAAGTGTCAGTTTGTCAGCAAACACCGTGGCTCGGAGGGTGCAAGACATTGCAGAAAATATATCATCTCAACTGTCTGACAAAAATTGACATCATGAGTGGTTTTCTCTAGCATTGGATGAGTCAACGGATGTGTCAGATACTGCTCAGATGTTGATTTTTATTCGCGGAGTAGATAAAAGCTATGAAGTGTATGAAGAACTTCTCGATATTGATAGTATTCACGGCACGACAACTGGGGCAGATGTTTTTAAGGGAGTTGAAAATGCCATTACTAGAAAGAACCTTGGAGAAATTTGAAATCTATTACAACTGATGGAGGCAAAAATGTGTGGTAAAAATAAAGGAGTGGTTGCACTTGTATCAAAGGCTGTAGAAAATGATGGTGGTTCAAAACAATTAGTCTTACATTGTATCATTCATCAACAGTCCTTGTGCAGAAAATGTTTGGATATGTCTGAAGCTCTAAAACCAGTCATATCAGTTGTTAACTTCATCAGATCTACTGGGCTGAATCACCGACAATTCCGCGAGTTTATTGAAGAGATTGGAGAAAATGACTTACCATATCATATTGCCGTACGCTGGCTTAGTTGCGTAAAAATCCTTAAGCGCTTTTTTGAACTTCGAGCAGAAATCGAAATTATTTTTAATGAGAAGCAGTGCCCTTTTGCCGATTTAGGAAATATTGAATGGATGTGGAAGTTAGTATTCTATGTCGATTTGACAAATCATATGAATGAACTGAATTTGAGATTAAAAGGAAAAAATAAGCTTCCCCCTGATTTATACACCAATATCAAATCCTTCAGGCAGAAAATAATACTATTTCAATCGCAATTACGTAAAAAAAAATGTTTCGCACATTTTAAAACATGTGAAATATTCAGCCATACTACAGAGACTGGGTTTCCCGTCAATTTTGCAATCGAAACTTTGAGTGCTTTGAATATAAATTTTGATACTCGTTTCTCAGATTTTGATGTCATTGCGAATGAAATTAAGCTTTTTCGAAATTCTTTTGATTCTGACATTAAAACCATGGCTTCGGAAGTCCAAATGGAAATTATTGATTTACAGTGCAGTGATATGATTAAGAGCAAATATCAAAATTCATCTTTGTTGGAATTCTATAAGAGCCATCCATTGGTACAATTTGATAATTTGTATAAATTTGCTCGTGGATTGTTTTCTGTTTTTGGCAGTACTTACTTGTGCGAAAAAACGTTTTCCAAGATGAAGTACACAAAGAATGTTTACAGATCTCAATTAACCGATGAGCATCTTAAATCTCTTTTAATAATTGGTACAAGTAAAATATATCCACTACTACAAACTATTGTCAGTGGAAAATCACAATTACATAAATCTCATTAGTGTTTTTGTTTTACTGTGATTAGTGGGATTCATTTCAATTATTTGTTAGTTATTAATATGCTTAAACTTAGATACTTAAATTAAGTTTTCTGCGTCATCATTTCTGTCATTAAGTTTTACCTTGCTGGTAAATAAAACCGAATAATTATCATTCTGTGTTTTCTTCTTCAACTTATCGCAGCAATAGTAACAACAATAAATCATTGGCTGTCGCGGGCCGGATTGAGGGCACTGGCGGGCCGTAGTTTGGAGACCCCTGTTCTAGACCAATCAGGCGTATCTCGATTCCTAATGGATGCATCAACTACATTCTCGAAGTTTCGAGCGTTTATCATTTGGCTGCTAAAATCGCCAAATCTGTGGAGAAGCTCTGGGATTATTGGTCAATAGCATCTGGCATCCAATACAGGGTATAGCAAATCCTTTTTTCTGGAGATACAACCAACTGTGCTGGGAAAGCAGCAGCACAGAATCTTAATATTGAATTGAAAATATTCATTTAATTAAATAAAATACATTCTATCGACATAATCTGCTTAGTACTTTTCAAAAACTACTCCAAGCAAACGCACCGTTTCTTCTAGAGCATTAATATATCATTTTCTTAATGAAATATGAGAGTCGTGGAATGTCCATTGCTCGTGGTCCAACAAACATCCTCTGTGAGCCACATAAATTCATCATTTTTAAAAGCTAATCTCGCCTCTCTTGAATTATTTCGCTTCGCATGTTTAGGGAAATAACACAACAGAGCGCAGTCTAAATGGCAGATTTGCAAACTTAGGGAACTGTTCCAAGATTAATTGTTGCTTGGATGTGGACATAAAAGCTATTACTCAAACTGTGCAGCACAAACCCTATTTATGTTTCGAAAATATCTTCCGCGAAACGAATTTTAGTTGTTACTTTCCTCGTTTCATATCTGTTATTCCCTAGAAAGGGATAAAAAAACTCATTTTGATACGTTTTAAAATTCGAATAATAAATAATAAATAAAAAAAAAAATAGCAGTTCACGCATTTCTTAGAAGAGAAACATTTAATATTCTTTTTCATTAGTATTCGTACTTGAAGATTAGTTGCGAAATTTTATGTTTTCTTTTAATAATTAGAATTAAGAATAAAATAATGTTGCTTTAAGGTTGTTAACTCAATGGACCGGAAATTAGAGGTTTGTTAAATAGGACTAAAACAGTCATAATTATTTTCTGTTTTATTAAATAATTACGAAATCTTAATATAAATGAAAACAAACGCTCCACTTTTTTAAATGAAAAATTAAAATGTGTATGGCAATATTGAGTGATAGTAAGATTTCACTCTAAATCGTTTATTCATTCTATCAATTCAGATAAAAAGTGTTTTTATGTATTTCCCAGAAAAAATATTAAATAAAGATTTAAAAATCAAATATCATTCCATCTGTAATTATCAATCTATATTCATATTTATAATAAAAAGAATTGCATTAATTAATAAGGAATGCCCGTTTGTGTATTGTTTTGGGGCTCTACAGGATAAACCATTTGACTTAGAGCATCCAAATTATGCACCCGTATATAGCTGAAAGTCGGCAATGTGCACTTCTAACAGACTGTTTTGAAAATTTAATTAAAACATAGAAATAATTTGTAAAACAATTACAAAAACAAATTGTTAAATATAGCAATACAAACCTGATTTTCAGATATTAAAGATTAAAAGCAATAAATCGAATGATATCAAAATTTTAACATTTATAGCACACTTTTTTATATTCAAAACTATTTCATTTAAAAAGATTCCACGCATAGCTAAGAAACATGCATTTTATGGGTATTTTTCAGATTGATAAAAAGTAGAACAATTCTTCAATAAAAGGATGAAGAAAAAACAAAAATTAAAAATTAAAGAGTAAGAATATTTCTATAATCAAAAATAAAAGTAACTATACTAAAATAATAAAAAACCTTCATACTTCTAGATTTTAAATTTGAATAAACAAAAGACACCTGTATTTTATAACCAACAACATAAAAACATTTAAATTCAATAAAAATCACAAGTTACAGAAATAAATAATGTTTTTTTTTTAAAGAACTCAAATCTTCAGTGAGTTCATTTAATTTTTCAAGCATTCCAACCAAAAAGAACAAATCTTTCAATCTATCAAAATCACATTCGTAAAGAATCATTTATTTTCTGTAAATATATTTCATAATAGAAATAATTTATCAGTTTGTTATTTCCTTTTAAAAATGATATTTAGTTTAAAATGCACGTATATTTAATTCAAATGATAATCGGTATGGAAAAAAGTTATATTATTTAAAAAAGAGTTTATTTAATTTATATTTTCTTTTGATTTTAAATTCAACATAAAGCATTTTTAAGAAATAATTGATTTAATTGCGAGACATTGAAATCTCCGATTTCAATTTAGAGTTTAAAAACAAGCTTCGCTATTTATTTCAGATGGATTTTAGTTCTTCAAAATTGATAGTAATATATTTTCATTAAATGGATCATTAGGTCTCCGTAATAGAGTTTTTGAAAATATACTTCAATGCCATTTCTGTAACTGAAAGTTATTTTCTGTATAGTTATTAAATATTAACGATAGTTTTTGGTATTGTATTTTACAGTATAAAATACGGCCATCATTAGTTGCTATATGATTCGCACATTGAAATTTGAATATGGTGAAATATAAGAAAGTTATTTTTAAAGTGCTGGCTGACAACTACGAGTAAACTCGTAGATTACGTTCTTTTCTAGGACGCCAACTACGAGCTTTCTCGTGCTGCCATTTTCGTGTAGATAAGGATAAACTCGAAGTATATCAGTGCTAATAGCGACAGGTGGCTTCTTGGAAAAGAACAAAAAATCAATGTTGATTTAGATGAACAAAAAATTCATTAAAAAACGAATAAGAAATGTAATTAAAGTCAAATTGTCATTTTAGGTCAGATTTCTGAAAATTGACATGACATTCAACATGTTAAGTATCTTTTAAATTCAAAATATTGGAATGGATTGTTTTCAATTACAATAAATGCTATTGACATTGAATTATATTCAATTTATGTAACGCAAAGATCCACACACATACACAAATACAAAAAAAAGGTTCACAAAAGGTTTCAACCTTTTCTTTCTAATTGTTACACCGCATTTTATACAATTGCTTCTTCTGTTTAGGTTTGAAACTTCCTTCTAATGAGACTCGTTAACCCAATCTCAGAATTCCAGCTTCGACTTGCCTGTGAAAAAAAAAATCAAACAATAACTTTTCTATGAAAGTAGTTTTGTTTCCTCCCTAACAAGCAATGTTTTATCCCTGTCCGTGTTTCATTCTTTCCCAAACACCAAGTAATCCTCTCTCTGAAGGACTCTCAGACTCTTCTCTTGGAGAAAGGGAAATAAGACGGAGAATTTATTTTTCCTCCCAAGTTCTCGTTTGATCCCATTAAACGTCGAGATCCCTCCTGAAAACAATTCCCCCCTTTAATCGCTCGAGTGAAAGAGAAACATATGGCACCGACACAGAAGGAGGGGGGAGGCGTTTTCTTAGCTTTTTTTTTTTTTTTGAAGAGCAGAGAAAGGCGACAGTTTATCGCAGAAAGTTTTATTTCCTCGTTTTCCATGGTTTTGTGATTAGGAAAACCTGAGTACTGCCATATAATAAAAAGACATGCGCAGTAATTAAACTTGGCATGCTCAGAGCACTCTATACTTGTAACTAACCCTTAACTGGAAAATTAACGTAATTAGGACGTAACTCGGGAGTGCGGTCTACGTGACCTCGTTTTCCTTACATTTGAATCCCATTTTCTAATATAGGTATTAGATAGAAAATCTGCCAATTGATTCTGCAGACATGTTCATACAATATAAATATGTTTTAGAAATTTTTCAATATATTTTTTTATTGAAATAAGGAAGTGCGTAGGCCCCTACATTTTTTCTCACATTACATATAACGATAAATAATATTCTTGCAAAAACGCATTACTTTGTGGTTTGAAATTATATTTATTTTTATTGTATATAAAGGTTATAAAGATAACAATATAATGTTAAATTCAACAAAAGGAAAATGGGTAGAATGGGCCCTTTCTGTTCTCGGCTTGTGCAACTTACGTAGCATGGTTTTCTAGCGAATTTAGAAATTGCAGGTTTTGAACCAGTATAATAAATACAGCAACATGTAACAACGACAGCAGCCCACAAGTAGAAATCCGGTTGTAACAATTTCCATAGCCCACAAAACGGAGACACAGAATTTAGAAGGAGAGGGGATTCTCGGAGTTTCGTTCTATGGTCTCTGCAGACAGATGAAATTTCTCAATATCCATCGCTTTAGCTGTGTAATACCACAAGACTGGCTACAATGGACTCGATGTTGCTTTGACAATAAATAACAGTGCACACAGTTCAGTTCAGCACTAGCTTGACTCCTACGTTGCTTCTCTATCATTTAAGAGATTCATTAATTGTCCATTTCGACTATTACTGGCAGCTTTTCAGGAAGCGGGGCTAGATGTTTATAGATCAGTCAGGTGTATATCGATTCCTAATGGATGGATCGACAAATTATCTAAATTTCAAGCGTTATTCATTTTGTCATCAAAGGCGTTGAATTTTCGGCCACTCTCTGTGTTTAATGGTGAAAGCCAGACTGCAGTATCCAATACTGAGTGCAGTAAATCAATATTTCTGGAGAAAGAATTAGCTATGAAAGAATTAGCATCACAGATTCGGAACAGTATTCAAAAGAATGTAGGACGATGCATTGAAAATATTCATCTAATAAAATACATTCTGTCGACGGAATCCGCTTAGTAATTTTGATATATCAGAAGTAAATGTTTTAAAATGAACACCGTTTCTTCTAGAGCATTAATATAACATTTTCTTAACAAATATATGATAATTGCGGAATGCTGATTGCTCGTTGCCTCTGTGGGCAACATAAATTCATCCTTTTTAAAAGCGATTCTCGTCTTTCCTGAATTCTTTCACTTCGCATGTTTAGAGAAATAGCACACCAGAGCGCCTCTAAATAGCAGATTTGCAAACTAAGTGAGCTGTGGAATATTCCAAGATTAATTGTTGCTTGAACGGGGACATGAAAGCTATTAGTCAAACTGTGCAGCACAAACACGTTTATGTTTCGAAAATATCCGCCGCGGAAAAGAAGGTTTGTTGTTATTTTACTCGTCTCATTATTGTTACTCCCTTGAAGGGAATTAATAAAAGCATTTTGAAATAAAAAATAAAGAAAAAAGCTGTTTTTAAATTTTTAACTGAAGGGACAAAAATAGGGGATATTGTCAACAGAACTGAAACAGTCATTATTACATTTTTTTTGTTTTATAACTCAGAGTTGTAATAAAATTGAAAGTAAACATACCCTTTTCTTCTGATAAAATATTAAAATGTGTGTGAAAATAGAGAATTATAATAAGAATTTATTCAAATCCATTTAATAATAAATTCGTATAAAAATGTTTTTTATGTATTTCCCCCCAAAAAAAACATGAAGAAAATTAACAGAGATATATTTAAAAATATTCAAATATCAATACCATTGTCCTTATCTACCTATATTCATATTTATTATTAAATTGAATGCATTAATTGTTAGTGAGTGTGCGTTTGTACATGTGCTTTGGCATTCTGCATTTGAAGTTTTGTGGCAAATACTTCTTAAAATTTTGCAACACGAAACTGATTTTAATGAGTTAAAGTTTAAAAAACAATGCATTCAATAATATCAATATTTTAGCTTGTGCATTTTTTTATTTGAAAACTATTTGATTAAAAAAATTCCCTTGTATAGCCAGGACACATGCATTTTATGAGTATTTTTCAGATTGATAAAAAGTAGAACAATTCTTCGTTCAAAGAATAAATAGAATAAAAAAACTAAGATAAAAAAAGAACAATATTCTTATAATCAAAAAAAAATTAATTAGATTTAAATAAAAATATCTAATACTTCTAGATTTTAAATCTGAATAGACTATGAGGACAGCTGCGCCTAATGATCAACAACGTCAAAACATTTATATTCAATAAAAACTACAACTTACAGATATAAATAATGCATCCTTTTTAAAACTCAAATTTTCCGTGAGTTCATTTTATTTTTCAAGTATTCCAACAAAAAAGAACAACTATTTCAGTCTATCAAAATTGCATTTTTACATATTCATTTCTTTTCTGTAAATATATATCACAACAGAAATTTGTCTGACTCTTATCGGACTATTATTTTATTTTAAAAATCATATGTATTTTAAAATGCACGTTTATTTTATTCAAATGATAATCGGTTTGGAAAAAGGTTAGTTTACTCAAAATAGTCATTATTTCATTCATAATTTTAATTCAACATAAAGAGTTTTCAAGAAATTTTTGATTTATAACTTTGAGATATCGAAAACTCTGATTTCAATTTAGGTTTTAAAAGCAGTCTTCAGTATATAATTCACTATTTATTCCAGATTTTAGTTTTTTAAAATTGATAGTACTATATTTTTATTAAATTGAACAGAAGGTCTCTGTAGTTGTGTTTTTGGAAACATATTTAAACAAAATTTCTGTAGCTAAAAGCTATTTTCTGAATCGTTATTAAAAATTAATTTGTTAATGCAATTTTTATCTATTTATGTTATTGTATAAAATACAACCATCATAAGTTGCTAAATGCTTCTCATATTGAAATTTGAATATCTTGTAATATAAGTAAGTGTAGACTGCGTTCTTTTCAAGGATGCCGACTACGAGTTATCTCGTACTGTGTTTACTTGCCATTTTTGTGCTGCAACGAATAAACTCGTTGTATATTAGTGCTTATATCAATATATGGCTTCTGGGAAGAGAAAAAATATGAATGTTGGCTTGCATAAAGAGAAAATTTATTAAAAAACGAACAAAAATATAATTATAAAAATCAGTTCAAATTAGTTAGTGTCATTTTAGGCCAGATATCTGAAAATTTCAGTGGTGTTCAACATGTTAAGATATCTTTTAAATACCAAAGATTGGGAAACATTGTTTTCTTATTGCAATAAATGCTATTGACTTTACAACATCTTTAATTTATGCAACTCCAAATCCACACATATATACAAATACTAAAAAAAAAAGCTCCAAGGTTCACGAAAGGTTTCAGCCCTTTTTTACTAATTGCTATACCGCATTTTATACAATGACTGCTTCTGTGTAGGTTTGAAACTCCATTCTACTGAGACTCGTTAACCCAATCTCAGATTTGCAGTTTAGAATTGACAGAGGAAAAAAATCAAACAATAACTTTTCTATAAATGTAGTTTTGTTTTCTCCGTAACAAGCAATGTTTTACCCCGGTTCGTGTTTCATTCTTTCCCAAACACGAAGTAATCCTGTCTCTGAAGGACCCTCGGACTCTTCTCTTGGAGAAAGGGAAATAAGACGGAGAATTTATTTTTCCTCCCAAGTTCTCGTTTGATCCCCTTAAACGCCGAGATCCCTCCTGAAAATAATCTCTCCTTTAATTGCTCGAGTGAAAGAGAAACAAATGGCGCAGACACAGAAGGGGGGGGCGTTTTCTTAACTTCCTTTTCTTTTTATGAAGACCACAGGAAGGCGACAGTTTATCGCAGAAAGTTTTATTTCCTCTTTTTCCATTGTTTTGGGATTAGGAAAACCTGGTGACTGCTATATAAAAGAGGTATACTCCGTAATTAAACTCGGCATGTTCAGAACACTCTATATTTGTACTTAACCCTTAACTTGGGAGGTGAACATTTAGGACGTAACTGGGGAGGTGCAGTCTATGAGGCCGCATTTTCTTTGCATCTGAATCAAATTTTTTAACGAAGGTATTAAATTGAAAATCAGAAAATATATTCAGCAGAAATTTTTCTTACTATATAAATATGTTTCAGAGATTATCCGTAATATATTATCACTGAAAAAAGTAAATGCTTTGTCACATACGTTTTCTTCTCAAACGACATGTGGTTTGAAAAAAAACTTGACACTTGAAAAAACATGTGACTATTTACGTTTTCAATTATATTTATTTTTCTAGTATATAAAGGTATATAAAAATCAATAGAATTGTAAATTAAACAATTTTATGAAAAAAATCAGACAATTGGTAAAATAGGCCCTTTATGTTATCAGCTTGTGTGACATACGTAACTTGATTTTCTATCGAATTTTGAACTTGAAGGTTTTGAAATAGTATAAGAAAGCAACCTATAAATTGCGCATGTGTATCTCTTGGTATATTAATATATTTAATAATTTTTTCAAAAATATTATTACTTGAAAAATTAATGAATGTTTTAATATGCATGTCATAATCAATTTAATGCAAACTTCCATCGAAACAACAAACAAACTTCTGTACAATGATTTTAATCACTAAATTCCCTTTCTGTTTCATTTAAATGTCTCTGGAGGACTGCCTAGTAATATTATCAGTTAATTGGATGGTATTTCCGGGCCCAAGTTTTCGCCCCATCTACTAAGCCTTGTTTATCACAGTGGCACTAAGAGGGAGGGGCGGTCTTAGATACCCCGCTCAAAGAAACATCTGAACTAATTGGAAAAGCATCTGCTGAAAACGGTTGAAAAAGTGCATGCGTATTGAATGCCACGAAACAGGAAGCTAAAGGACCAATCCATTCAATTGAGCTAAACATAGAATAGCTGTGAATGAAAGTCCATCGCAAGTGGTCTTGCAGACCGTATATCCTTAGTTAAGGGGAAAATGTAAATTGATTCCAAAATTTGTTGGTAGACAATTAAAAAAATGCATTGAAAAATAAAAATGTCCTATACCGAGGTTGGCGAACGTTTATGGATCAGCATGCTATTTTTTCTGAAGAAATATTTAATGAGGTATAAAAACGCCCTCAAAGACATTTGACTTGTGGTTATTGAAAATATAATAAAACTCAATAACAACAACTCAAAACTCTATATTTATTACGAAAAAAATACATTTTGCACTGTATGATGGTAAATTTTTCCGTTAAACACGTAATTCAAATGAAAGTAACAGTGTGACTTCTGCTGTTGCAGATTCGATGACATATAACTTGTATTAGGACTGAAAGAAGTTATATTTAGCAGAATGAACGCTGAATTGGAGTTGGAACAAACGAGGCTCTTCAAAGCGAGTCTTTAATGTTATTGATCTTTAAAAATAATGATTCGCAAGCAGAGGTAGATAAAAATATGGTTAAAATAGCATGGCCTTTCTTCTCCAAACAGTTAAATGTAACTGGAATCGAATTCCATGTTTCCAATATTCCGTTACTGGGAATTATACTTATATTGCTTTTTAATCTTTCTGTACTATCCATTTAACTTTTTCCCATGTTTCAATAAAAAATTGAATCATCATTGAACAACATGAAGTCACATGCAAAAAGTTTTTATCGGTGGCCTGGCCAAATTGTTGTGTGGCTGGCCATTCGTTCGCCATACCTTCCCTATGATATTTGCAGTGGAACAATTAATTCTTTATCAAGAGTGTTCCCAAAAACACTGCAATATTTGAATTCGCCCCCATTTATAAAAAAATAAACTTAAAAAAAATTGTCAGCTAATAGTTTAGGGTCAGTAAAAACGAAGAATTACACGAAAAAACAACGTATTTTCATTGTTGAACATTATATAAAAAATAATGAAAGTCTGGTGGCTACATTTTCAAAAATTTGAGAATTGGACCTTAAGATCATGATATTTAACACAATTTGATTTCATTTTAAGGAGTTACTTGAAGTCCAGGACCTGAGCCAAAATGCCCACAAATTCGCGTGTAAAGAAGGAAGAAATTCAACTTTGCATAAACGAAATTAAGTTGTTTTTATGCAAACCATTCATGGAAATCTTCAACAAAAGAGTGAGTACGTGCCTTTTACTTGCATAATTCTTCGAAACCTGAGAATAATTTTAAGTGCCATTATTCTTAAAAACAGTAATCTCCTGGTGAGTTGCATTAAATTTGAACGTATTTCATCGGAAGCTATTCAAGATGATGCATTATTCTGACATTATTTAATTTTTGAATTAATATTAATTTTTCGGTAAATTCAAAAGTAATTTCATGATAAGAGGTAATTCAATTTTTGAAGAAACTGATATCAGTTATGTATAATGGATGCATTTATATATCCGGAGTAACAAAGAAATCGACATATTAGAGAATAGTTAATTGCCTAATAACTTTTTTGAGTGAAAAGAGTTAATATAGTATACGGTTATTTCTTGCATGAATTTCGGAAGATTTTTGGATGTAAAACCCAGCCTAGTTGACATGTTTAGATTCATTTTTATATTTTTATCCATTTTGTATTTTTGCATTTTATTCTTACAATTTGGAATAATTATAAATTTGATACAGTGTGGCTTGAAGAGGCTACTTTTAATGACAATATATCTGGTATTTATTGGGCATATATATGTATATATATATATATATATATATATATATATATATATTGCTTGCACTTACGCGAAGGTTATAGGCATAGTACAATCATCTAAAGTATGAGAGATATTTTCAGATATATTTAACGCATTTATTAACCATGAATCAACCGCCAAATAACTCTCCAAGTAGACGCAAAGAATTCAGTAATGATGCTAAATTCAAACTGGACGTTAATATTTCGTAGCTATTGCACGTAAATGCTACGTATGTCTTTCTCTGAGATAACCTTATTACAGAGCAGTTTAGAAAATGTTGGGGAAAACACTCCTATAGGAATGAAATTTTAATTAAAAAATTAATGTAATTTTCGCATATTATATTGCAGAAACCCAAAAATATTAGATGTAATTAATTTTCTAACATCTTAGTTTTAAAAAAAAACATTTTAAATTATATGAAAGATTTTGTAGCATAAGTATATTTTCTATATTTAATAAATTTTAAAAGGAAATATTTTAAAAACACTTTCTAAAATTAAACTTGAGAATTCTGAATGAATATGAAAGGCATCAGGAGATACAATGAATAGTTTCTTTCATAACCATTCCGAAAGAACGGCAAGCTTTACAATACTAAAATAATGCACAAATCTAACGTATAAAAATGAATATTTGTTTGTAGAATAGAATGATAAAAATAGAGTAAATACAATTTATGCTGCTCTTTTATATATCCTTCAATTTCAGTGAATATATTCACTGCCGACGAGAAAATAAATATCAACCTTCCTATCATTCTTAATGAACGAAAACTATTTCAAATTCCAAACGATATTTCCAAGATTATTTCTTCTGCTGCAGCAACGCGCCAGTTATCAGCTAGATATAAATAGAAAATACGATTAAAAGTATGAAAACAGATGCTTCATCTACTTGCGATGGCAAGGCATACCACGCGCAATCCTTTAACACTATATTGTTTGGCGATATTGCTTTTTGGCGCAATATCTCAAAGATATGCTTCAGAAGGGAATTGTTACAACAATCGAATCGAAGTTCTCAACCTTTTGACTGAGATTTCAATGTTGAGCGAAAATTGAATGATGATAAGCTGCAGATGATATCTCATGATACATGAAAGTATCGGATATTTTCAGTCGATCACAACAAATTATGTGGATATTGCTTTGTCAAAGGTGGCTGGGTAGTCGGCTGTATGCAAGAAGAAGTATCGAATATTTATAGCCTCACTGCGAATTACCGTTAACTGTTTTGGCAGGATTGGCTGTAAATTCTTTGACACCACTAATGGTGATTTTTTCAAATAGTATGTTTTCACACTTTTAAATTGTATCACATTTGTCTCATTTTCTCTTCGATCACTGTAAAAGTAGAAAAGAAATTTCCATTATTTGTAGCAGAACTTCAATTTTTGAAAATTGTTGCATGCTCCTCTCTAGTTTTTAAATTGCATTTGGGATCCCAGGTTTAGATAATTTATATCATTAACCAAAAAGAACAAAAATTCATCCAAGGCAGTGTTATGGAAGTGAGATAGATGTATTAAGACGAGGATTCCATGCAAGGTCATAAACGCTTTTACAGACACTAGATTAAATGATGGGTCATAGGGTAACTTATTATTACAGCATTAAAATGTATATATTCATTTGTTTATATACATCGTATAAAATGATGCAATGCTTTCAATTATTATCATCTAAATTTTTCCCGTTTGTTTTAATTAGTAAACTGCCTAGTTTATTTATAGCTAAAGGTGTCAAAATTATAGAGAGCTTCGTCTGTTAACATCCTTATTTCTCTGTAAGTTCTACTCATTCTTACCATTTGTTGTTAGATATTTTTGTGCCCTTCATTTAATCGTGATCATTCTTGCCAGCATAGATTCCTCTTTCTGATAATAAGAAATACATATGTCACATTTTGCATTCCAAATTACAAACTAAATAGTTGTTCTCATAGAGCTTATAACATATTGTATAGAGCTTATTACAGATTCGAAATAAGCTCTATACAATTAAGCCTACAATGATTTCTGCCCAGCTTTACTCAACCACGAACTGGACACAGTTTTAACTAGATTGGGGATTGGGCACACTGGATTCATCGACAGACATTTATTGATGGGGACCGAATACCATTTTTTTCAATGTGTAATAATCCTATGCCCAATTTACAAATACTTGTAGAATGTCCACGTTTTTATATCCATCGCAATGGATACTTTTAGAAATGTCGTTTACAATTGATACAATTTTAACTCGGCTATAGATAGGGCATACTCGATTCAACCACACGCCTTTTGTTGATGGGGAACCCAAGAACATTTCGTTCAATGTGTAATAGTACTATGCTTATTTTACACATACTTGTAGAATATCCACGTTTTTCTAACCAGCGTCTTACATACTTTCAGAAATCTCGTCCCGAAATATTGCACAATATTGTACGACATTGATCAATATTCGCAACATCGTGCGAACGTTCATGTCAGTTTTGGTCATATCTGATTTTGTATGATTTTGCAAATATATCCTTGTTGTCTGGCGACTGATGGCAAATGCTCTTACGAAAGAAAATGTTGAATAAAAGCACCCACATTCCTATAATGTGAGCTAAAATGAAAGGTGCTAAAGAGAAAGCCGAACTAGGTATTGAAGAATGGAAGATGCGACGTCAGGAAAAAAATGCAAACTCTGCGAAAAAAAAGCGAGCTAGAATCATTAGCTTCAGATTTGAAATTTGACAGAAATTTGTTTGTTTAAGGCACACTAAATACATTTGCTCAAATTGCAATGAAATAACAATCAAACTATTTTCTTCATTTTTATATCTGGCTTTCAGTTACTGTTTCCTTTTTATACATAAATTCTGAATAATTTTTGACCTTTTCTGTCAAAATACACACTTTTTCTGTCAAAATATTGGCAATTTCATTCATATTATTTTTAAATCAATTCAGTTAACCTGTGGCCATTTTATATTGTTATTGCAATTTATATTTATATTGATTCTGCTTCTTTTTAAATGAAAAAAAAATGTTTAAAGTAACTGTAATTATTAATATTAAGCTATTGACAATATAATTTGAATTGTTACGCTTTTGAAAATATACATTTTACTGTAGCGTATGTGAGAAATAAGCGCGACCTCTCCTGTTGGTATGACGGCCGCGCCCGCTCGAAGGTCAATCATTGCCAAAACATTAAATATAGGTGTTCAAGATGCTACAGCGATAGGATTCTCTGAAGAGGTCTCTTAGGTGGTTTGTCGTATCTTTCTTTCCACTTGCATCTTGTTCTCATTCAGATGGATAGATGCCTGTGTTACCGGAGTTGCAGGATGATGTTACGTTATGTACTTGTTCACTCGAAGCAATTAAAACATCTGTTTAATATTGCTGGTTGACTGATCTTTAAGAATTGAAAATCGAATCAATGCGCACAGTTTTTTTTATGGCAAGGCCGCGACTACCCCATAGACAAATTACAGATCTTTTCACTGTCTTCATCTAAATGTATAAACCAGTACATCACAAACAAGTATTCCCGCATTGTTGTTACAACAAAGAATATGTTTGATGGCGTTTTCATTTTTTGGGGGTGATTTTGAAGTTAAATAATGGAATTCATGGCTATTCATTCTCTCCAACCAAATACATAATTGCATTTTATAAACTGCAATTATCATAAAAAAAAGAGTTTCCAGGCTAAGTGGTATCCTAGGATCTTTTATTTTTGCATACCCTCTAATAAAGGTGTTATCATGTCACATAAAAACATAATCTTTTTCTAATAACACTACACAATATTGTATGATATTGATCAATATTCGACATTTTACAATATTTTTTCATATCGTATAGGTTGAATAACAATATTGTACAATAATACATTGTACATGTCCAACAATTGTACAATACATTGTACATGTACATAATACATTGTACATGTACATAATACATTGTACATGTACAATATTGTACAATTGTACAATATTGGGAAATAGGCTGTGCTACCTGAGTTAGGAATTGCCAAAAATGATTGTATAGCATTGGATAACAACTATTGTAATGTATAAATTTTTGTGTGAATTTTTGTGAGTCTGTTTAATGATTCTAAATTGTTATCTTTGGCGATTAATCAATGGTATGCGATTATAAATAACAAAAAATCGTATTTGTATTTAACGATCAAAGTAAAATATATACTAGAAAGTAAAATTTGTAAAAATATTTAAAAATATTATCATAATTGTAGAGGGGGG
>JAPMOQ010043601.1:336095-363587 GCA_026543055.1 Argiope trifasciata | reverse complement strand
GACTTCAGCAGTTTTACAGAATTCGTGTAGCACTAATTAAATATTAAAAATGTGGAATGGATCAGGAAATAAGAGAACAATATAGAATAAAGTTAACATGCGTTACATTTTTTAAAAATTGGAAAAATCACTAAGACAAATTAGATGAAGGGATAGCATTACATATATATGAATAAAATATACGAAAAGAAGGGGAGGGGGTAGAAAAGTCATGTGTTCTGAGAAAAAAATTTCAGAGGAACTTTTAGAATGCATAATTTGTGCTAGTGAGACAAAAAAGACAAGGATGAATAATATTCAAAAAAATTTCATTCATTCCTTTTAAATATTATGATAATTTTTATAGTAAAAAAATGTCATAACGTAACTTTCGCGAAATCCGTTGAAAGTGCGGAATGATTTGCAAGATAAAAAAAAAAAAACCCAACGTCACAAGTGCCATAACGCTCTTCCCAACACAAACAAGACTTAGTTTCGCCCTGAATCGTGCGATCGGTCAAGTCTAAGCCAACTCGGCGGAAAAATATGCAATAAACAAATCCGGCGTCACAACCTTCACTTAAGAGATTTGGAAAGAGATCTTTGGATGACTCAGGACAAGTATTCCGGACGCTGCCTCTAAAAGGATGACCTAAATCATTGGGATGGTGTATGTATTTTTACGCTTCGTTTCTCAAGTACAGTGAATGCGAGAAGAACTGGAACCACTCATGGGTGTCATAATCCGCACGCTGACACATCGCTATCAGCTAAGTTGCAAAATTACAGCGATAAAACCGCAATAAAGGTTAACCTCTTTCTTTTTGGTGTCTTATTATATTGGATTCTCTGTCTTTCTCATATTTATACGCATATACAGAACAAGGGGGAAAATAATATGCTGAATGCGAAAATAATCTGTTGTTGGGACATCGATTGGGTTCTTGCTCTATTTTGAAGTCACATCAAGACTACCAAAACTCGATTTCATAGTTCTGATAATGAGATAAAGCGATAAGACATTAGTCGGCTCAGTGATGGATTTCTGACAAGGCTGAACAGGTTGCTAGCCAGTCGGTTACAGTGTACTTCTCCGCATATCTGTCAAACAAATAAATGTGAAGGAAAAAATTCTATTTTTTATAAAATAATAAGATAATATTAACACCTTGATTATAAGATAAGTAGCTGGTACCCGGCGTGTTGCTGCCACCGAAAAAAAAATAATATTAAGTGTAATCAATCAATAATTTGACAATGTTTTATCGAAATAGGATGAACGGTATGACAGTATATAAAATACGAACAAACAAATACTTATTTTTATACATTAGATTTGTGTATTCTTTTAGAATTGTAAAACTTGGTATTCTTTCAGAATAATCATGAAAGAATCTATTTATTGTATATCGTGATTCGTTTAATATTTGTTCAGAATTCTCAAATTTAATTTTAGAAAATGTGATTAAAATATCTTCTTTTATAATTGATTAAACATAGAAAGTATATTCATACCATAAAACATTAATATAGTTGAAAAGATAATTTTTGGAAAACTAAGATGGTGCAAAATTATTTGTATTGTAATATTTTCAGAAGTTAACTGAAAAAAAAAAAAGCTAACATTTTAAACCTACAGGATTGGTTCCCCTAACACTTTCTCAGCACATTCTCTAATAAAACTATAACCACAGAGAACGACTTATATTGTATATACGTACAATAGCTAGGGAATATTAACGTCTAGCTTAAATGTAGCATCTTTACTGTATCTGTTGTGTCTTTTTGGCGTGTTATTTGGAGGCTAATCCACGGTTAATGGATGCTGTAAAGAGATCTGAAAATATTTTCTGTATTTAAGATGATTGTACTATGCCTATATTCTTCGCGTAAATGCAAACAATATGTGGTCGAAGTTTTATCGGAATCGGATGCGCGATACGGCAGCGTATAAGGGACATGCAGACTAACATTCATTTTTATTTATATAATAGATAAATTGTAAAATGAATGCTATAATACAACAGTTTCGAATAGCATATTAAACTAAGTGCATTCATGATTCTGTTTTTAGAGACCAGTTCATATGTAGGTAAGATTAAAAATATATTCACATGTAAACATTACGTGATTTATATGTAAATATTTTCAAAATATTTTTTTTTTCAAAAAAAAATTACTTTTTGAGTTAAGTTTGGTTTTTCGGATATTTAAACTATTATTAATCATTAACTTATTTACTTAACTATGCGTTGAAATTGCGAAACTAGATTTATCATTTTATTAAAAGATATGCCTCGTGTTCTAAAGTGTACTATGGCCATAAACCACTAAATTCGTCACTAAACTGACACATAAATTGAGAATACACAGTTTAGAGTCTCGACAAATTAATATATTTATGATATCATCATAGGAGCTACTTATAAAATCGCAAAATTAAAATAACAATGTTTTTTAAAAAATATCATTTTTTTTAAAAATTGAAAAACGAAACAAACTAACAATTGAAAAGAAAAAGTAGTAACATGAATAGCAAATTCAATAAATAACATAACAAGTAAAAGCGAAATCAGCACGATAATACATATCACTATCTCCTGCATTTTAGTTCTCACTATTAAGGTAAATGTTATGCACTATTATCAGCAAGGATCTCAATTCTCACGCTTAAATCTGAATTGCAATGATATCTTATTATCCTTATCAGAATTGCCAGCTCGAATTCAACTATACATAAAACTATAGCAATTTTACAACATGTTTTATAATAATTCTGTGTACCTAAGAAAATATTAGAAGAAAAAAACTTATATTTTAAATAATCGAGATATCCCTTGGCCCACTCGTACATATTTCAAAAGTAATGAATGTTTTGTATTTGGCATTGCCTAATATAATATTAAAATTAAGCACACATTGTGAATCTAGATCTATAATTTTTATTTCTTAAATTAACATAAGGTTTTACTATTCTTAAAGATTATATGTCGAATTTTACACACATAGTTTTTGAATTATGTTCATATTGAACATGGATAAAAGAGAAAACATGAACTTTACGATGGAGGATTTGGTTAGAGCTTCATACAGAAAACAATTTTTATTTGAAAATTACATGAAAAATTCGATTTGTTTAAGACTTTAAGTCTTTGCATTCTCATATACAAAAACGTAAATATATATATATATATATATATATATATATATATATATATATATATATATATATATATTATAACAGTGAAAAAAAATACCCAACCGAATTTGAAATTTGGACTGATCTCTATGTTTCTGACCTTCTACAATCAGAAGAACACGTTTGGAACTATGACTGTTTATTTCTGATAACTCAAAAACACTTTGAGTTAGATATATTAAATTTGAGACGTGGATTTACTATCAAATTTATACATTTTCCTCAAATTTTAAATAAAATCAATTCGCAGGAAATCTGTCTGTCTGCTGAAGTAAAAGGGTATATGAAAACTTTAAAACGTACGAACAAAATGAATAAAATTTCGAAGACTATTTTATTATCTGACATGTAAATTTTTATCATATCTTGAAATCTGATTAAGTATTGGATGTCTATCAGTCCATACTTTTATATGCATTTAATTGCGTTGATTGGATGGAAGAAATTTGGTAGTTTAGCGGCTGCAAAATTCGGATTATTTAGCAAGACAAATTGGAAGCTTTTAGCTCAAATTCATCAGCAATTCAAATTATGTTCTAAAGTCCCTTGAATTATATAATATTAAAACGTCATTTCATATACCATTTAAATACATTTTCAGTAAATTTATTTTAAGTTAATCGCCAAATATTTCTACACTTTATATGTTCAATAAACATTAGAATAATTTTTTAAAAGGCTTTCAGTTCAATCGAAGACTTTCCTGTTATATAATCGTTCAATCCAAAATAAACAATATAATTTTTAATTATTCTTTTTTTAAATCTGTGAGCACGTTTCCTGTGAATTACATCATTTCGTAAGAAGTTTTATAATAAAATGATTGTATTCAAAGTGTTGCATTTTTTTTCGATAAAATTGCAAACCTTTAGAGAAATTGCTTTCTTTTATAAAATTATGAGATATTTTATCTTAATAGTTTTTTATTTATTTTATTAAAATTATTTAGTATGATTATGAATATGCATTCTTCTGCAATAATAATAATAATAAATAAAGAAATAAATAAAGAAATTGAAAATTATTAAAATCAAATTTTTACTGTCATTTTAAACTAAAAAACAGCTTAGTCCTTTTTTAGTAGTTTTATAATTTTTATGTGACTTTGCGTTTTCAATTCTTCTAAATTTTTAATATATATCAAATTTATATAGTTATTTAACTGACCGAATATATATTTTTTACAATTTTCATAGCAAAATTTATATTAAAAAACAACAAGAATTTTGAAAATTTCAAAAAAAAAAGCAAAAGTTATAAAACTTTTTTTAAAGTTGTTATTAAGTTCTAAAACATATTTCCATTAACATAACAAGCTTTCTCTGTCATTACAAATCAATAAAGCTCTCTCAGCCCGATAATTGCCAGATATAAAAATTCAAAATATTTCGAACGAATTTACTAAAAAAAAAGTTTAGAACGTGCGCACTTGCTAAAATTTATATACCAAAATATAAAGAATTTATAGACGACTTTTCTAGAAACCAAATATGGAAGAAATATTTTCAGTCACCTTCAAGATAAAAATAAATAATTATATAACAGCAATTGATAAATAAATAATAAAAAGAATACCAGTTCTTTGAAACTTAATACTCAACACACTTCACATTTTTAATCACATTTCACATCATCCAACAACAACAAAAAAAGCAAACGATTCTCGGCAAGGCCGCCACAACTCTTACAGAAATAAACAAGACAGTTATGTATCATTTCATTGGGCAACCCGCGATGCATTTTGATACAAGGAAACCGGAAGTCGAGTTGACCCAAAACACCGAAAACTTCCGTTCCGAGAGCTGTCGGCAGTTATGACATGAATAGGACTATTATGTAGAAAATAAACAAGTTAGGAAAGAAACAAAATGTGACGTCCCTGAAGCATACATACCTGATGTAAGACTACTTCAAACTCTTCAATGGAACTCAATGTAATACAATTCAAAGTACGAGCGACGTATTTCATTACAGAGTATATAAATCGGACTGCACAAGTTCTATAGAGTTGTACGTTCTTATGAGTAACACATGTTACTTCTTGCATTTTGATGAAAATGTGTAAAAGAAAGGATATGAAATTTAATGCTATGGGCCTTTTTGGGGGTACTGATTTCTTAAAAAGGCATTTTAAAATGTAAAATTTCCCCAAGATTTCTAAATCAGCTTATCAAATTGACAAACTTAAGTGATAAGATTTGTTCTTGAATAACTTAGATAGTTAAAACTGATTCACATGGGGGAAGATAATTAAAATTCCACTTTGTTTCGAAATTTGTATTTATATGTGTATACATATAAAATTTATACTAAAAATGTTTGACATGTTATTGATACTTGCATCTGTATTACCACGTAGATAGAACTTCAGAAAACACAGGAAGTAGAGTTAAACGAATTTATAAACTCAACTCAGAACTCTGAGGCTGTCTGGTCTTCGGCCTTTATACCGGCAGGGAAAGTTCCAGAATACTTTTCTGGAGACAGTAAGAAAGACTTAGAGCACTTATCTGGTAAACTAAGGAAAGGTCCAGAATCTTATGGAACAGGAAATAAAGGAGAAACAAATCAAGGAAAAATATGTACATACATTTTGAATCTACTGGGATTCGAACTCATAATCTCTTGACTACGAGATCAGTATAATAACCATTGGCTTGGGAGACTCGACTGTTTATTTTCAATGAGGCAATATAAATAATACAGAAACACAAGCTTTTTTGTACCTACAGAAATCTAAATTATTCAATAGTTTTATTTCAAATTTTAATAACAAATTACTGTAAACCATAAGGAAAATTTTTTTACAAAAACTTTCAGACAATGAATTAAATAATTACTTTACTTTAATATGTTTTCCCTAAATCGCATATATAGAAATGAACAGATAAAAATATGACTACGTCAAAGATCTATTTAGCAAAGTGATCAAAAATTGAGAAAGAGAAATATTTTAAATGAGACTTATTTTATCTAAAGAAGTCACATAGCATGACATGTATTTAATAGCTTAAAACTTGGCTATTTTAACACTAGATGAAAACTGAAACTCACAGTTAAAAACAACAGTTTTCATATTTTATTCCATTATTTATATATATTTAAGTTGGCACTCACAATGTACATATAAATTTTATAACATTCTTTAAAAATTATTAATGAGTGTTAGAAAAAGTAGTTTTTCATGATTTTTAAAATTAATAGCTTATTTTTTTACAAGATTCTTTTTACTTCCTATACGAGATTAAAAAGAAAAAAAGAATTTGTGCTTAAAAATTCGCAAAACGTATCCAATCAAACCAATAAGGCGGGAGTTATGGAATAAAACACACACACAATGATATTTTAAAATCTAATTTAAACTTAATTAATTTCCAAACTTTTAGTTCAATTTAGCCCATATTAATTACATTCTAAAAGGTTCTCTTATTTCATGATCCCATTCCATCATTTTTGTATTTAATTAATTCAATAGAAGCACTGTAAAAATGCTTAAATCAATAGTTCATACGTTCCTAGTGAAGAAATAAAAAATTGTCGAACTAAGTGAATTCTTTTTAAAAGATACCTAAGTTCCCTTTACTAAAAAATACTTAAGAGTTTTTTTTTTTTTTTTTTGAAAAAAAAAAGAAAAAAAAGAAAGATAGTTTAAAAATTCACAAAATGTATCTGTTCTCAACAAGACTGGAGTTCAAAGTTATAGAATGAAAAGAAATCGAATAATGTATTCGTTAAAAAAACATTAAGAAAGGAACCTAAATAAACAATTAACACTTTTCACTGAGTGCTTTTTTCCTTTAGAACCGGAAATGTCAGTAAAATTTTATAAATAACTTTTTTTTCCAACTCTAAACAAAAACTTTTACACTTAGGTTGTTCTAAATAAACATTCTAAATACGGTCGTCCTTACACCTGGGTTACTTCTATGCGGGCTGCAGAATAGAAGCAGAACAAGTCTTTCAAACACAGAAAATTTATCAAGGACTTAAAACGTGACAAAACACTCTCGTGTATTTTTCTAAACATGAAGTTCTTTGAAATTGAAATAAATATAACCAATGACAGATGAAGTTGACAGCTCGAGGAAAACTACACAATGTCACATTCGGTTTCAGTGATAAAGTTTAAGCAGAATCTTAGAGCATTTAAAAATAACTTATATGCTAGGAAACGTTAGTTTTAAACAGTCATTATAATCCCACCTCAGATTTTTTTTAATTATTGCAGTGAGATTATAGGTAATATCAATAATTATATTATAGTTTAATTATAATTTTAAATTAAATTATTAATGAGAGATTATATATTTGAAGTGTAACCGTAACTGTTTCCTCGGCCCTCTATCGGCCGTTGCCATGAACAATCAGTCCTTGTCTTGGAAGCGAGTGTAAAGCATGATGTAATCCCCGAGTATTATTTTAATGCATATATATTAAATGTTATTGTCCTTAATAGTTTTTTGCCCGTGTAAATCATATCCTTTAATGTCATTAAATGTATTTTTAACTATATTGGCTTGATTTATTAACTTTAATTGTCTACCCGGACAGAATTAAAATTTCGGCGCCCTTTCGGTCACAGAAGTAAATATCTGCAATAAACCAGTTTTACCAAAGTTTAAAGCAGCAGGTGTAGTCTTCTCAAAACTTTCTCACCTTTATATCATAAACTTATGCCACAAAATACCTTGCATGGCACTAACACGATAGTTGCGATATATGAACCTTTGACGCGCATTTAACGACTTTGCTGAATCTATAGTGTGATCGTTTGAAAGTTTTTTGCACATTTTATCACTAACATGTGATTAATAATATTATCCGAAGATCGAATTTGTATTTTAAACGCGTTTTCTCAACTGATTGATATAAAAATTTGACACAAAGTTGTACTTAACTTTGTGTCAAATAAAAAAAAAGAATCTCATACCAAATTAAACAAATTTAAATCATTCGTTGTTACATGTTTTTGGAAGTATAGATAGAAAGAGGATCAATCTCTTATTGTCTTTGGCACAAATTTCGATAGGTGTCTACTCTACAGATGTTAAATCTGCATACCGAATCTTATCTATTTAGCTCTCCTCGTTTCATAGTTATCAGGTTAACTTATATTCGGACAGCTGGACAGACGGACTTCTTAACAAATATTACTCAAAATGTGGTAGAAATTTGAAAATTTAGTGTAAAGACCGAATACCAAATACAGGCAATACCGATTCTTATAAAGAGAGAGACAATGTCAGTTCATTTCATCTCTTGGTGGTCTCATCAAAACTTTCTCGCTTACTTCTTAATACATTTCTCATGCCAGAGAATGCCTTAGATTGGATTGGGTTATAGTAGTGCATAAATATTACAAGAGCAGTTTCGAAATATTATTAACTTTTGGAGTAAAATTAGAATTTTTACTAAATCTATCGTATCACCCTTGGCGAGTTATTTGGCGATTAATACCTGGCATGCTTTAATAATATCCAAAAATTGAATTTGTGGTTTAGGAGCGTTTTTCTCAAACAATCGAAACAAAAATGTGATACAATACTGCACTTGTAATCGCAATATCATAATGAAATTTGATATATCTAAACCATTGGGTAATTGAATTATCAATGTAGCTGATAGACCGACAGACAGATTAGTTAGATTTGGCTCAAAATGTGATAGCTATATACACTGTTGATGTTGAATCTGTTTAAGGAATTTTGTCTTTATATCTGTTTTGTAATTATTGTGTTATTCGAATAGCCATACAGATGGGCTTCCGCTGTACAGATTTTGCACATAACTTGATTGAAAACTGCAAATTTTATGTGAAGACCATATGCCGAATTTCAAATCGTTATTTTAGCTATCTTTATCGCAGATAGACGCTAATTTTCCAAAAAATTTAAAGTTTAAAGTACTCTAAAAGTTTAAAAACGGGGAGATTCGTCAGAATTTTTTGATTTATTAGCATACTTTCTCGATATTTCGTAAACAAGAAAGCAAAAACTCAATAGAATTACATTCTGACATCAAATATAATATACGAACAGAATAAGTAAATTGTAATCATGTAGATAACGATAAATTTTGCCGGAGTCTACTGTTAATATCTATCATTAGATTACATAATAATTTCAATTATTAAAAAGAAGTTATAGTTCAAGTAAACATCTAAAAGTTTAAAAAAAAATTATCAACTTGATAGAAAAGACAGTTCTCAGTAAAAATAACGAAACTTTCGATTATTCCGAGATACGTATGCAATTCACTTGACGTCAAAGTGTTGACCAAAAAAAATATTTAATGACTCGAAAATAATATTCATATGACAAGCCAGAAATATCCGAGAACTCTTTTTAAAGTATCATTTGACTCCATCTTCAGCTATGAGGATGATGCGTTGGTTTGTTTCTCATTAAAAAACGGGAGAAATTTCAGCACGCAATCGGCGGTCAGGAATCAAAACATGGGGAAAGGTCATTTCAATTATCGGATCTTAAAAATGGCAACATAAAATGCAGTTGCTGGGGTTTGTTTTCCTCCTGTTTGTCGCATTGCAGGAGTAAAATGAATGTTGCTAATGAAATGCTTCAATTAAAACCAGTCGAGAGTGGAAATGAACCCGTTAGTGGATACAGTTGATTTAAGATATCACAGAATTTTTGGTCATGCGTTCGTATTAAAGCTTGTTGCATTAACTTAACGTGCTTAATACATGAGATTAAATAGTAAAAAAGGCTTTTTCGCAAAAGCCAAATTTGACATGTGTTAGAATCGGTTAAAATAAATAAAGACCACAATTTTTTTTTTTTTTTTTTGTTTCAAAATTTTAATAATCGGACAAAAAAATATAAGAATAACGGAATGTGTGTGTGATGATATTTTATAAATCTGATTTAAATCGCAATTAATTTCTAAATTTTTATCTTAACTTAACCCTATCAACTTCATTCTAAAATGATTTATGATTTCCTTATTCCAATCCTGCCTTTTTTATTTAATTAGTTCTACACGTGCTCTGCAAAACTGTTTTAAACAGCAAGTTCTCACGTTAAGGGATAAAAATCTCAAACGCTTTTAACCTACTTTTTTAAAGATACCAAAGGTTCTCTTTTTTTTGGTAAGCACTAGTCAAAGAAATCCCTATCAGAATCTCATGGTATAAAATTGCTGAGTCAAAAACTTCAGTCAGTTTTGTTCTGGTGGTACAATATGAACAGACATCAGTTTTATCATAAATTCTAGTACTCAGCATGCTTTCCATGACACAATTTTGCTGTTGCATGCCCCCCAAAAAACTTTTGAAATTTTACCAGAGATTTCTTTCACCATGGGACGCATATTTTGTATAAGAGAGAAATGATAATTTGGCGTCTATTCACATCGTAATACAGGAGCAAATGGCAATTTTTTTCTTCTGATTTTTAATATGAAATTCTGATATGGATATCTTTGGCACGTTTATACTTAGGGAAGGAGAACCACGTTAACAGCGTGGGAAAATTCTGAACAGTTTATAGAACAAGTATAGAATTAATTAAATAAAAAAGAGGGAATTGGATCAGGAAATAAAAACCATTTTAGAAAAATATTACCAAGGCTAATTTAAGATAAAAATTTGGAAATTAATTAAGAATTTTTAAAATTATATTTAAAATATCACTCTAACTCTTTATATATATATATATATATATATATATATATATATATATATAGAGAGAGAGAGAGAGAGAGAGAGAGAGAATTCTAAAAAGTTCATAGTAGTTCACATATTTAAAATCTATCTATTTCACAACATTTTTCAAGATAACACACGAAAAGAGGAATACATTCCTCTCTCTCTCTCTATTATTGCCATTTGTCATTTGTGGAATTATCGGCTAAATTCGATTTGTAGAGTCAAGTAATGCTTTGTAAGTATAAGCGCTCCTAATTAAACGGTAGGGTACACTTAAAAAAACTAGCACTACAAGATGATATTATGAAAGTTGAACGAAACGAAATTAATAGGAATAAAATCATTTAAAAGCTGACGATTTTTCTCCTTATTTGCTACTGTTTTTAAAGTAACGATTAATTCGGTAATCACATGAATCATTTTGGTTATCTTTCATTACATTTTCTTGGCTATTCTAAAAATTTTATCACAAAAGCTCCATGACTATATTCAAATTGCTGAGTTCAAAATAATTGAATTTTTATTTAAATTATTATTGCAGCCTATAAGTACTGTCTTTTCTAGCGACTAATTACAATATTTTTATAGCAATTATTATAACAATTATGAAAGACAGTAGTGATTTAAAATATTTTAAACAATTCATTTACGCGACAAATTTTTAATTTACATTGTAAATGTGAAATATTTGAAATAAAAAATGAATTGTAATACAACTTATTCATTTCTAAAGTTGCATAAAATAAATTGTATTCTGTTATGACATGAAAAAATACATATTAAAAATATTCAATCGTTCCTAAAACAAATATAAATATAATAATTTTGGAACAAAAAATATATATACGATATCTAAAGTTAACAAATAATAATTCAATTCTAGATCACATTATTTGAGGGGGGCAACGTCAAAACTAAAACGTGACTTAATTGTTTACATAAGGTGAAAAACAACTTCGATGATCTTAGGTTTAACTACTATTTTAATATTATTATTAATTTAGTTAGATACATCAAATTCAAAATTGCAATTTACAAAAACATTGGTAAATTTGAAAGATTCTATTGTTACATAAGTTCAAGAAAAATACAAAAATATATAAAAAAGGGAAGAATATATATATATATATTAGACAAAAGCGCAGCTTATTCAATTAATTAGATTGCACCCGTTTTCAAAACTGTCAAACCTCATTTAATCCTGGAGTTCATCATGTAGCCATATGACTGCACGTTTTTATTTCCGTTTGCACTGTTCACATGATTGCTCCAAAGAGTATTGGAAAATACCTTTTTAAATGCCTTTTGATAACAATTGTAAAAAGGACCGATGAATGGCAATAGCTGTACTAGAATTAAATTTAAACCGGTAAGTTGAAAAAAAAAATCAAGATAGTTGTTGTATTAATAGCTCAACCATTATAATATCTTTTTAAATATTTTTTAATCTTCGTAAAAAATATATTAGAAAAAAGGGACTTTAATTATTAACATAGAATTGCTATAAAATGATTTATGTCATTGGGATACTGTTTTATGAAACTATTTTTCTAAAAAACAATAACGGAAAAAAAAATATTTAAATGTTTGTTAATAATTTTTCTTAAATTATATGCAATTATTCGAAACACATATTTTTGTTGTTGTTGTTATTGTAAAAATAAATAAATAGAAAGTCATACATTCTGGGTTAAGAATCTACTAACTCACCAACGTATAAGTTCTCTTAATCTTTTTCGGCGCTTGAAACCAGGTATTACGCCTTTTCCAAATCTCTGCATACTGCATTCGAATCCACTGCCGTTTCCATCTGGGCATTGTCAAGCGCACTTGACACCCGGGTGCCGAGCGAATAACCACCGAAGAAAGTGGCCTGGGAGGGTCGCGTGGCGGGTGTCACGCTTCGATAAACAACCACCTTGGATGCCTTTTTCTCGAATAAGCCAAAAGAATGGGACGGACTATGACTGCGAACATGAACAGGCGGCAAGAAGTGTGACGAAATCACACCTGCCCAAATTCCGTGAGTTGGCCGGATGTGGAGGAAAGCCCCAACACAAGCCTTTCGCCATCGACAACCACCAGAGTTCAGAAATAGGCCATTGGAATTTTGGTGGAAAATGTCCTTGGCTTGGTGTGGCCTAAAAAACGCGGTCAGACACTGGACCCTCAGTAGTTAAGTCAAAGGAACAGCACCAGAAAGCCATCAAGGTGCATCCATCTTAGCACGACAAGGGGTTTCTTCTGGTAATTAAATACCCGAGCACGCGATGTCATTCGATATGGGTATGGAGTTTACACGGAAGGAATGGTAGTTTCACTTCTTCAAACAGTATTGGACAGCGAGGATAGTTTAATGGTGCTAATAATTTTCAGAATGACGTCTGGTTATTGGAGTGGAAAACGATTGGATGTTAAGAGCCTTGTAGTGGCTGTCCACTTGGGCATGTTTACGCTTTCCTGCTTGCCTTTAGGGGAAGTGATTAAATATATCAAGTGGCTGAAGTACGTGCTTAAAAATACTTTACTTTTAATGAGGGAAATAAAACTATATCATATTAAAGGCAAAATCTAACAGGAGAGTGTTTTTTTAGAGGCAAATCGTAATAGTTGTGAATTAAGTTTGTTTTGCTTATTTTTAAGAGAAAAAAATAGCAAAATTTTCCTCATTTCGAGTTTTTTTCGTATACTCTACAATATGAAACGTTGTGTTTTACTTCGTCATATAACTGGGAGATGAAAATTGAACTTTTTCCCTCTTCATTGATTTGATATAAAATTTGATACAGGATTATAACGGAGAAATGAAGATCATATTCTAAATATCCTTATCTAATTTGTAACAACTGAACCGATATCAACCGATAAGCAATCAACATCTGACGGATCTGATCCAAAAATTATTTTTAATTTTAATTAATTTTCTTTGATGTATTTCATCCAAATTTTGATAACAGATGGGCAGTTTTTATTTAAGATCATGAACTGATTTTCATTCATCAGATATTTTTATTGTTAATGTGTATACAGAGAGACAATTTTTTAAAAAGAAATAAAGTTAATTTAATTAGTAAAATTTAATCAAATCTTCAAATTGAAAGGATTTTAATAGTTTCTAAACTTTGTGCAATAGAAAGTAAAAAGGAAAGGGGGAAGGGGGATAGCAATGTTTGTAGACTGGCATACTATTACATTTATGAATTGCGTAATCTAACGTCATGGAAAAAAAAAACCGGTGTATGGCATACCCGAAACTTTTTCTTATACTATCCTATAAATATACTAATGTACTTTTCTGTCACTGATGGACAGTAGTTGCAAAACAGTCAAATCAACGTGCTACTTTGGTCGATTAATTTCTGGGATATTTCTCAAGCACCTGAAAATTGAATGCGCTTTTTTTATACTTCCTTTTTCTACCGATTGAAAAAAAAAATTGAATAAGAACTGCATTTGCATCCACAGGATTACATATCAAATTTCATATATTTAAGTCAGAGATTTTTTTCAATTATAAAATTTACATGATTTTAAAAGTACAGATCGACAGACGGTCAACAATTAGATAAATATCTGCACTTTAGATGATAAATTTGTGTACCAAATCTAATTCTCTCCATTTTCTATTTATCGGCTTAATATAGTCGGCCAATTAGATTGACATATTTCCTTGTTCCAAATCTGATGTAACGATCATATAAGAATTGCATCCACCCAGCTAAAGTGTTTTTGAGTTATCGTGTTCACCGACAGATGGAATTATAAACTTATCTTTAAAATTTGAAGTGGTTTAAAAACTTAAGATTAGAATTTTTGGGATTATTACAATATTTTCTCTTTGTGTATTTCCTATAAGAAAAAAAAAGAAATTTTCCAAAATTCCAAAATTCCAAAATTTTAATTAGATTTTTAATTAAAAATTATTTGAAATTATAAGGTTTTTCTCAATAATGTCGAAGTATATAAAAAGAATCCGAAAACCCTTTTCACAGCAATTTAAAAATTAATAATAAACATCAGCGACACCACTTTTATTTCATTTAGGTATTTTTTTATTATAAATCTTTAAAAGTATTTTAATATATATGTTTCACAACAATAGTTTAAATTGTTTTTGTAATTACGCCCTACGACTATTTAATAGGAATTTTGTTTGTGTTCTTTATTCCCATTAAATAATTAACAGTGAATTTTTTAAAATACAAAAAGAAATCAATCAAGCTTCAAACATGATTATGCTACACTGTTTCGAATTAAAAGTTCGAAACCCCTTTTTAAATTTTAATTTATTTATTTTCGTGAGATAATTACAAATGCAAGAATACATTGCTTTTCGGAATTTATAATTTTAAAAATGTAATATGTTATTCAAACAAAAAGATGGATATTTAAATAGATCTACCTAATTCAATGACCATTTTCCCACCTAATAAAGTTCAGCAATAATTAATGTTCCCAAACTGAAATAAAACCCACGCACGTCTTTCGATGATATCACACAAATAAACACCCAGCAAACTTCAGGCAGCTGCTGAAAGACATTTAATAGCGGCCACCTGCATCAACATTATTCTAAATAAAGGCACGATACGAGAGGAATTTGATATTAAAATCAGTTTAGAAATGAAATGAATTGAATAGAGGATTGAAGTCAGCTTGGAAATGAAATGAATTTAAATGTCATTTAAAGAACAATATTTTTCACAGGAACGCCTTATAATGAAAATATCAATATAAATATAGTGTGAGTTTCTGTTTCCCGTTAGATACTACAATAGCATAAACGAAGAGACGTATTTTAAAAGTTTCCACTTTTTTATATAGATAGTAAAGATGATTTATAAAAAAATATCTACAATTAATAGAGGTGTGTTTCTCTCTTGCTCTCTGTCTGTATAAGTGTGATAGTTGCGTGTGTTTTGGCGTTTTACGATTAAATTATAGCATAAGAATATTTTAATACAATCTTAAAATCCAAAAATTGTACCTTTTTATTCACACTAATTTCATTTCCACGAAATTTTTCTTGTTTTTATTAATTTTTCAAAATTTAATAAACAGTTGAATGTATGCAAATGATTTTAAAATTTTTTTAAAAATTAACAGATAATTCATTGATAGCCAAAGACGAAGACTTTCGAAAACCCTTTCTCTTGGTTATATTAAGAACAATACAAGAAAAGTTTGAAAGCAGATGATTTACCATTCATATGAGGAACAACAAATTTTATTATTCATTATCATTAATTTTATCATTATGCTTTTATTTTTATTAATGAAAACTATTTAATTAATTACTTGAAATTCATTGAAAACTTTTTTATAGTTTTCAAAATTTGAAGCATTTTTTATAAAAAAATATTCATAACTTGTGAAGAAAATTAAAATCTGTAAAAATCGTCTGGTTCAATTAATAATCTTATTTTAATTTATAACACACAATTTAATCCATAAAATGATTTTGAGCATTATTTTATACAAAAGTTGATTTCATAGATAAATTTTTTAACTTGAGCTACTCAAAATCTATCAATTAATATACAGATACAACATAAGAATGTAATTTCCACTAACGTTAACTTTTTTTTGAAAAGGGAGAAATTTGAGACAAAGAATTTAAATTTGAAACCAGCTATTTAACAAGAACAAATCATTCCAGATTTTCAATATCTTTCTAAAAATTAAAAAAGATTACAATATTTATTATTTAAAAAAAAAATTTAAATTTTAAATATTGCCAAAATTTTTGGATTTTGAAATTTTTTTCAGTTAATTTTTTTAATGGGGTCTTTTAATTATTAAAAAATAGCTAAACTAATGATAAATATAACATTTTAATCAAAATGAAGAAAAATTTGAAGTATTTAAGGTTTAGATAGTCAGTTGAAAATCGAGGCTGTCCTTTTAATTAACGTCGTCTGATTATTTCACAAATATTAAAAATAAATTACTTCAGCTATGAATAAACTGTATATGAAATGTTAACCTTTCCCCCAAACATAAATTTGATAATATCGATTAATTTTAACATTCATTATCAAATTATGCATAATTAAATTAATTAATACACACTATTCATTACATTAATACATTCCGAAACGATTCAGAATTTATCCATTTATGTTTGTTTTACAGTCAGAAAAAGGTTTTTCATTTTGATATTCCTCAATTATGATTCAATAAACATGACCTGACTTACCTTATTGCTGTCTTCTTTGGGAGTATTGTCCGTAGCTCGCGAATGAGATGATTTTCCTGCTTTGTGTACCATCGCATGAGGCTGGAAATGAAAGACGTTTTTAATCTTATTTTTTTTTTAAAACCATAAGAAAACAATTACTGCGCAGAGAAAAGAAATTTTATTCGGGAAAAAAAAAAAGAATATAGTTGATTCTCGTAAATATTTGTTAATTTGGATTTAAAGAATGGTGAATATTTTTAAGTTGGTAAGAAATGACTAAAATTCGAAAATGCGTATTATATGTGAACACTTTCAAAAAAGGATGCATTTTTCAAAAGAGTATCATGTCTTTGAAATGTTCCACCTATTTTACTTTTTAAGGAAATAATAAAACATTTATTATAAGTATTCTTGTTTTATATATTAACATAAATTAGAATATTATTTTAGATTTTGACTACGATCAGATAGTAAAAAATAAGTTATAATTTTCAATAATTGAATTTTCATAAAAATATTTTTTTAACTAACACTTTTTCAAAATAATATCTTCTTTTTGGGGAGGGGGAAGGGAAGGTGCTTAAGCAACATGTGTATGGAATTTTCCGCACATTTTATTTTTTCAAGAAGTTATATAAAATTTATTAAAAGGATTCTTACTATGCATTAAAATAAATAAACATATTTGGGATTACAAATTAAAGATTACAACAACAAAAAAAAGATGGAAACAAAAAATAATGTGCTTTATATTAATGAAAAAAAAAACTTTTCTAAGTAAATACGACAAAACAAAAATATTTTTTAAAAATTCAGAATTAAAAAGTTTAAAATTATTTAAATTTCATTAAATTCGATTTTTTGAATTTAAAAAATTTAATATTGTTAATAACAAATATATTTTTAAAATATTTGTTTCAAAAAATTTAATTTTTAACAATACATTTTAAAAGTTTTAAAAAATGCTTTATTAAAGATTAAAACTATACATATTTTATTAAAAAAATATTTAAATTATTAATAAAAATGTATCATCAATTAATTATTATTTATTGAAAATGTATTATCAATTGTTATGAAATTTATAGTTTTTATAATTTAACAAATATTTTTCGAACGACATTCAAGTAAGTTATTTTTCCAATAAATACAAAAATTCCAAATTCTTCTCAAATAAATTGCAAAATAGTTCAATAGAATTACTTTACAATCAATTTAATAAGGGGGGGGATTTTGGAACATAATCCTTTATATTTCATTCATTTCCTCACAGTTTGATTCTCACAATTTCTAAGCCAAAGTTTGGGAGAAAAGATAAAACTATGGACATAAATTATCGCATAGATTCTCATCATCAGCCTTATTTTGAGAATGTAGGTCTCCAAAAAAGATTTCTTATAACAAGCATAAAAGAATCCTAATATATTCTGCTTAGAAGTTGCAGTCCAAGTCAACTAACTTAAGGCAAAAATTGGATTCGCGGACGTGGAAGGAATGTGAAGCTGTATCAAACAAGAAGGGATTTAGAAATGACGGCTTTTGAAGCCATTTTTCTCCATTATGATACTTGATACAAAGGAAATATTTCTTTTTTTAGCGTAATAACTTGGGCACAAATTTTTAACAATCCCAAACTATTCTTGATTTATTACATAAATCGGGAAATATGATGTGTAGTAGCTAACTATATTTTCTTTGATATGAAGAATATAGTAAAAGAAAGTGTCAAAAATTTCGATACTTTTTTGATGGATTACCACGTTTCTGAATTCCCGTAGTTCGAAAATCATATTTTTGGAATTGTGCCTGTTTGGGAACACGATAATTGAAAAACTTAATATCTAGACAAATGAAATTTTTTGTTTGATATACATACAACAAATTTTAATATTTCTGGCAAAATTTTGGATAACAGTCAGCAGAATGTCCACTTGCTCCCTCCAACTATGCTTTAACACAATAATTGGAATATGCAAATAAATAAATTAACAAATGAAATTTGGCACATGGTTTTATAATCTGAATTCTAGAATAGTACCAAATTGTGGACCCAACCAGGCTCCAAACCAGTAAATTTTTGTAAAAGTAGGGAATGGCAAATGAAACAAGCTAAACTGATGAATTTTAATACATATATAAATACAAAATTTTTTACATACATACATATAATAAGTATATTTTATAATATACTAGCCGCCTTTGGCAACCAGCTGGTTCGCCATGAATAATGCGTTCTAAAATTTTCAATTAAATCACATATTCATTAGTCAAAATTTAAGAAATAGTTAAGGTTAAAAGATTCAGTTATTAGTAGTTAAAGAGTCGGTAACTTTATTCGGAAAAACTTTTTGAGTTTAATGCTCTTATAATTTATCGATTATGCTTCCAAAATATTAAAAATGTTTCTTTCGGTGATATTGTCAAAACGTTAAATATGTTTTTTAAAGAAAGCGAAAAAGGGAAAAAATAATTGAATTAATGATATAGATATTGCAAACTATTATACAAATATGCCATTAAGTCGGGATTTCAATGCATATCCTGTCTAAATTCAATCAGGTTTACTGTAAATAAAGATAATTTATGGAATTAATGATATAGATATTGCAAACGATCATAGAAACCTTTGTTTTGCATTTATTTTTTAAGAAAATATCACATTTTATATTTCTTTTATTTTATCCAGTCACTTGTTAAAAGTAGCATTTCTTTAGATTCATTTTGCGATGATAGTTTTTTTTTATTCGAACTTCCGGCATTTTTTTATTTTATCCAGTCACGTGTTAAAAACATGGTTAAAATATTTCTTTAAAAATTCGTTAAAAATAGAAGCTTACATTATAAATTAAAAAAACTGATACTGTTAGAAAGCTAATTTTTTTTTCCTTAAATGGATATAAAAATCATGTTTGTGCAATTATATTTTCGGAAGTTAAAGCCGAAAAACGTCGAAATTTCGCTTAAATTTTAATTAATTCAAATTCTAATTAAAAATTCGAAAAAAGGGCTCCTAGGTGCACATTCCCGACCTCCAAGGTATACATGTACCAAATTTGGTAGCTGTAGGCCCAACGGTCTGGCTTGTAGAGCGCCAACACACACACACACACACACACACACACGCACACACACACACACATTGAGCTTTATTATAAGTATAGATATTGATTAACAGGTACCCGGATCTAATGATTTCGATTACATTTTATATTTAGATAAAGTCCTGCTGCTTAAGTTTATCTATGTGGGTGTCTTTCGTGAGCAACAGTATCTTATGCAAAAAAACAAATACATTTTTTATGATTAACTATTATAGTTTTTCCTATCTGCTCTCAATCTGACAATGTCATACAGAGCTATCTCGGACCTGATTACCCAATGGTAAGACTGAGGGTAAGTTCAAAAATATAAGTAACTTGCTGCTACCCGGCGAGTTGCTGTCGCAGAAGAAATAATTTTGGGAACATCGTTTGGAACTTGAAATAACTGTCTTGTTTCATTAGGAATGATGGAAAGATTAACATTTATTTTCGTATCGGAAATGAACAAATTCATTGAAATTGAGTGATTTCAATGAATCACTCAATAAAGGACTGACTGAATTTAGACGTTTTCTTTGAGTGCCAGAGCTTTGCACTTCTACTCAGTATGATTGACTCTGGTACCTGATTTGGAAACCATGAGCAATTGCAATTAAAGCGCTTTGGGTTTGGTCAAAGGACCGCGTGATTTACAATTAAAGAGAGAGATTTATATTAAAGTTAATAGATGCAATTGGTGGGTGGTGGTACAAGGATGGAGAGGAAAAGTGGATGAATGTGCGTACCGGAGAGCCATTATGGAGGTTTAAGAGGAATAGACCATTTGGTTGTGAGATATGGGTAGTTGTGTTTGCCATTGCAATGGGCATATTGGATTTGTTGGGAAATTGTGGGGTTGGAATGATCTTTTAGTTTAAGGAAAAAGTTTCTGGATAATTTTGTGATAAAGGATTCAATAGGTTCTATTTTAAGGTCATTATGAATGACTTCATTCCTGACGTACCAAGGGGAGTTTGTGATCATCAATAAAGGAGAAGCGTAAATAACATTCATTATATTTTATTACTTTATTATTCAAGACTTTAGGGTTGCCAATATGTATTTTTCTTTCCTTCAAAAGAAGCAAATAAATGCAAGTAATAAGTATTCAAAGTTGCATCGCAATCGGATGAGCGGTACGGAAGCGCATAAGAGATATGCAGACTAACATCCATTTTTATTTATACAGATATGTGAATATAATAAATACATTTACACATAATTTGAAAATCAGCTCATAACTTTGGATTAGAATTGCCAAATGTAAAATGTCTCCAAATACATTTGATCACATAACTCAGAAACACAATAAACTAGATGAATGAAATTTGGTCTTGACATTAAAATTTTATACTATTTACAAAATTTTGACCCAACTGGATGACGGAAAGCAGTTTAAGATGCATGTGTGATTCTCTGCACTGTGTTACGAATATTAAAGAAAGAGCACTCGCCCTTGTTTCCATTTAAGAAATAATAATTTTAAAATAAAATTTCTGAATAATAAAATAAAAATCAATAAAAAATGTTTTTATAAGCAGCTCATTTTTTTAACTGCTGAATAAATGAAAAGGGGTACAAAATGAAACAGTGTAGTTTTTTTTTAATGCATTTTCTTCAACAACGAGACGGCGCAAATACAATTTTATAAATCAAATATTAATTACAATATTGCTAACCACATTTATTTAAACTTTTTTTTTGTGCAAAACTAAGATTTTTTTTCATTAATTTTTTTTATGTGATCGTGCTTATTTAAATCGCATGTTAACGAAGTTTTGTTGTTGTTGTTGTAGTTAACTATTAAAATATTTCCAAAATTCAAATGCACGTTATAAATCAATTTAATTAATTTTGTATTTTAAGAAAGTGATACCACTTGACCCTGAACTTGTGAAAATAATTCGTTGAAATTTTCCATTACACTTAAAATAATTAATTGTAAATTAAAGAAAAAAGATTAGAAAAATAAGGAAAGTCAAATAAAATCGTACTTTAATTTAAAATTGAACACTAGTAAAATTTTAAAGCCTTTACATTTACAATAAATTTATTAATATAATTTACATCACAATCAGTATATTAAATATGTCATTCTATATACTGAATGACATATTTAATACTGAATTAAAGTCAGATCATAATGATATAAGAAATTAAAAGTGGAGTGGCATATCTTTTCAAAGTAATAGATATTTTGGTATAAGTAAGTATAAAGACAGAATTGTTAATTCTTAACTGCAATCATACATTAATTGAAATTGAGTAGTAAAAAAGGAAGCCTTCGTTAATTGATATAAATGGTACAAAAAGAATTTTAAATACTTATTCGCAAAAGCGAATGCGTTAACAGAAATGCATGGAAAAAAAACTAGTGGGATTTGTCACAAATCTTCATTTGAAATCTCATAATAAAATTTATCAATCCATCTCGAATTTACCAATGCATGAACAAGCATACCAAACGATGGTCGATCGATCCAAATTTGTTAAAATTCGGCACACATCAATCATTCTAATAATAAATCCGTGAACCAAATTTCATCCAAGTAGCATGGTGTACTTGGTGTACGATTTCGACCAGGTAGCTTGAGTTCGATACGTGGGTACTTGGTGTACGATACGACTTGCATAAAATATATAATTAGTTAAATCAATTTATAAATGCTTTAAAAGATGAAAAATTTTTAGCTTCTAAATAAAAAGAGAAAAACTTCAATCAACTCAGTCTCTAAAACTGACTGGTTTATGAATATTTGAAGATCACTATTCAATAAAAACGGGTAATTTTAAACCACTTCATCGACCATTCCAAAGACGATACCCCAATCTACGTCCAGGGTTTCTCAAGACTGACTGTCCTAAGAATGAAAATTCTGAATGCTCCAAACATATATATATATATATATATATATATATATATATATATATATATATATGAATTTTGAAAAAAATTTTAATGGTGAATTACCATAGAGAATACCAAAGTATCCAAAGTTAACCGAAAAAAAATACTCCATAACACTCGAATTAATAAACTCGTTCCATCACGTTAGAAGATTAATTTAAAAAATTGATTTTAAAATTTTAATTTTTTAGAAAAAAAATCAGCTTCAATAAAAGTGGGTAGCAATGTTCTAATTAATATTTCATGTATAAAATTGCATTTGCGGTGTATCATTGTTGAAGTAAATACATTTTAAAAAATTAAATATACACTGTTTCATTTTGTACCCTTTTTTAGTTATACAGCAATTAAAAAATTTCGCAACATGTAAAAATATCTTTTTATTCATTTTTATTTGATTTCTAAATTATTAAATAGAAACAAGAGCACATGAAAGAACAAGTTTTCCATGTGGCCCTCACTTAAAAGCGATAAAAAGTAACACCTCTCAAGGTAAATATATATGAATTAAATAAGTTTATTAAAAAACTTACCTCATTATGTGCCATTCTGAATTACTGACTAGAATAAAAGAAGAAAGCCCATGTTTTCAGCCTCCTTATATCACAATGCTAGAAGTGCCTGAAATAATAGAAAACAAACATCAATTAAATCACGGAGAAAATCCCAAAGCTACACTAACATAAGTGTGGATATAAACGGAACTACATGCCCAGAAACACACAGAACCAAACAGCAATATCACACGTGCAACGATATACTAATCGATAAAATAAAATAACTTTTAGGAGTTCCCGGAGAACTGGATGCGCAGCTGACAACTGCGCAGGGGTAAAGAAATCCGGAGGGATCCTCAGAGTCCGGCAGGCGGGATGCATTTATTTATAGAATATAAGCTAAGATGCCCTGGTACTCACTCCCCGGATGTTATGAAACAAAATATCACAGTCCGGGAGTTTCCAATAAAATGTACGGGTAAAACGTCAATATTAGAATTGAGTTATGAAAGGAATTTCCATGTGGTTCTTCTAAAATCAAATATAAATATCATTTGAATTCTTACATCAATTTAATATTTAAAAAAAACTAGAATCAGCTGTGTAACTATGCTCAATTTCTTAAAATAAGTGTCTAATATAGTCTCTGATGTATAATGTATGAGTAGTTGAGGTATTTGATTGAAACTTCATATGGATAACTGAAGGATAACTCAATATAAATAAAGAAAAAAATGAAATCTACGATCGAAAGTGTCATGTAACAACATTATTATTTATTGAATCATTATTTGTGTTAATTTATTTAAGTCATTAACCAGTCTGAAACAATCACGAGAATATATATATATATATATATATAAAATTTTTTAAAACTTCCATTTCCAATTTTTCTAACCGATAAACAATGTTTCGGAGCTCCGATTTTGAGATGAAAAAACATTCCGTTTTTCTAAATGTTGACGCATGTGTCATCTGATAGTCTCGTGATTGTTTCAAACAGGTTTAAACTGGTTAATGACTTACATGAATTAAGACAATTCATAAGAATTCAAAGAATGAATAGTATGCAAATCTAGTTATAACCTTAGTTGACGATAAATTGCTAAATGCCTTAACTTTCTGCATTATTTTCTAATAACCCTAAAAGCGAAAAATGGATGCTTCAAAAGCGATTAATCGCCAATTTATTGCCTACTCATTTTGAAGCTCCAAAAACATTATACCAAAATAACATGATGTTCTCACATGCTAATAAATAATTGTTATAATTAAATGATACCTTACCTTAGACTTAGCATGGACTTATCGATCGCACCTCCTTTGGAACAAATAATACCAAAGAGAAAAATTATGCATCGCGAAATAGTTTTCAGTAATAAATTAACTTTAAAATATTGCTTGATCAAAATAAATTTTAAAATTATCATACAAATTTCATAAAGCAATAAAAAATGGAAAAATAATAAGGGTATTCAAACTGTAATTAACTAATTTTTATTAAAATGTTCGATAATAATTAGTACCGAAATCGAATTTTAATAAACAGGCAAGGTGGAAACGCATGTAAATTATGTTAAATATTACAAGAAATAAACAAACTGAATTCAAATTATACTAATAAAAGAGACCGATTAAGGTGATGAAATAAAATATGTATATAAATTATTGTGTAGTTTAAAAATGAATATATACTCCAGTTTAAAAGATTGGATAAAAATTGCTTCAAGAAAATCAGTTTGGTAAAACTCGACTCAAGAAAAATTGAGGCGTGGCCGGAACTAAGTTTTCGGCAAAAATAAAGACAATACTCGGAATAAAAATAAGCAGTCAACACGCGTAATGATTGTTAACGGAGTGCCTAGCCCCGTAGGGGCTTAAACTCCAATACGACAATTTCAGGAGACTTGGCTTTCAGTAATAGTCGTGACCATCTCCGCTGGTATCTGAGATGAAAATAAAAATAAGCAGTCAACAAAAGTGCAGTAAATTATTTAAAGGAGGCCGTGACCTTTGAAATAAACTAAAATGAACGAAAACATGCATTTTTTTTTATTGCTTCATCAACAAAATGTATGTTTATATTCAACAAAAATAGAGTCATAAAACGTATTATTCAGTAAAATGAATATTTGAAGGACCTGGGTCGAAAAATACATTTAATAGTTTTCTCAAAATGATACTATAGTTAGATTTAAATATCTTTAAAATACTCCACATGTCTTAATTTTTGCGAAAATTTAGTGAAAGGGCATGCATTTTGTATTTGGGTGGTTTTAAGATAATTTAAAGTCAATTTTTAAGTTCAAAAAATAATAAAATTCTTATAAAAATTCAGTAAGTATAAATAAAAATATTCTTAAAAAATAAGCATTTTCAATTAAAACTTAAAAATTATACAAAGTTTTGTTGCAAATAAATTTATATAGAGTAATAAGGAAAAAATAAAATTAGTCGCCTGGAATATTTTGAAATCTAATATATACGTATCTTTTACATTTTAAAAAAAATATATTTCGTTTTAAAATATTTTTTAAAGAAATTTGACATACTTGTATTTTAATGCATAAGCATAAAAAATTTCATAACCTAAAATGAATAATTTGCTAAAGTGCCTAATAGAGACAGTCGTCTCCTTAAGGATATTAGATGGGGCAGCGGTGACCTGGTGGTAAGGTCTCGGCTTCGAAACCTGAGTGTTGCAGATTCGAGGCCCGATTCCACCGAAGCCCGTCGGGGCCAAATGTTCTCCCGTTGGTGTGGTGTGGGGTTTGGAGAGGAGGGTGCCAGTTCAGGCGTCGTTCACGTCATCTGACCGTGGTTCAAAAGAACGAGGTCCGTCCACAAATAGCTCTAGAATTGCTTCAAAACGGGACGTTAATATAACTAAGCTAAGGATATTAGATTCTGAATGTTGAATTTTCACTTGAAGCCATGCAGCTTTTCTATAAGAAGTTTCAGATTTTACTTCAGCAAACATTTTTGCAAAACGCTTTAATTACATGGTGAATGTCCCGGATGGAACAAGATCTCGCTAACATATAAAAAAATATTTCATCAAAAAATAACTCTTTAAAGGCAGAATCAAAAACAGTTATTATTTCCTATTGATTTCCGAAATTCTATTTCTTCGAAATTATTGTTCTTCCCTGTTTTTGAAAACAGGAAGATAACAACGAAACTCTACCTGTTATTTTACATACGACTGGATTTGCATATGTGCATGGAATTATGAAACAGAATAGATGCCGAATTTCTTAATTTCAGGTCAAAGTTCCATACAACAATATCCCCCTATTTAATGTTAGGGTGTGATATCTTATACACTGAATTCTAGTTTTTGTAATATTAACATCCATAACGTAAAAGAGTTACTTTGAGAAGATTCTTGTCATTTTGAACCGAGATTAGATGGTCCTCTTTAAATTGTTAACCACACCAGTGAGAGAATTTAGCATGCAACGGACACAAATGTAATGATATTCTAACATCTCATTTAAATCCTAAATAATTTCTAAACTAATTTAGCCCATAGTAACTTCATTCTAAATTATTCTCTTATTTCCTGATCCGATTCCTTCTCTCTACTTAATTCAAGAAATGCTTTGCCAAGTTCTTTAGTTAGCGATTCTCACGGTCAGAGTGAACGATAAAAATTGCTGACTTCACAAATACTTTTTTAAAAAGGTCCCTGTCCCTTATCATGTGATCGACGAGTGTCAGAAATCCCTATGAGAATCTTAATAATATACTGGCACTATAAACAATATTTTCCCTATCAAGATATGTTATATAAAACGAGGGAAAATTAATTTCTGCATTTTTCTGTCACATCTGTTTGCCCGCGCTGCTTGTAAATATGTAGCCTGCCTACGGAGGAAGAATAAAGCGAAATTAAAAATGAAAAGTCTTCTTCAGTGTCTTCGAACCAGCCGTCTACTTCCAAAATTTTAAATCATTATATATATATATATATATATAT
>JAPMOQ010043601.1:324143-335995 GCA_026543055.1 Argiope trifasciata | reverse complement strand
AAACCATATCAAACAACAATAGAAAAAGAATCCGGCATGAAATTCTTCAAGGGTCATCCCCAGGCAAGGATTCGAAATCAGGGATTTTTCCTGTGAGAGGCCTCGAACAATGAACTGACCCCTCGTGACCCAAAAATTAAGGTAAAAAAGAGACAGACCAATTGATATCAGCAAAAAAAAAAAAAAAAAAAAAAAAAAAACATTACCAAATGAAACAAAAAATATTCGACCAATATATATATATATATATATATATTGAGAAGCGACCAATCTTTATATTTGTTCCTACAGATTTTATTGGGTCAATTCATTCAATTCAATCAAACCAAACCTGCAGATTCAATGCATAAAGTCAGGATTTTTTTCTTCCCCTACAGCATATTTATACAGATGAATGCACACTATATAAACTTAGAAACTATACAGAGTATATATACAGAGTCGTAATAACTTTCTTTTATTTACATCAAGATAACATAAAGGAAGAAAGTGGGGAGAGAAATAACGAAAACGTGAAGAGGGGCCACGCAATCAAAAAGTACCATGCAGAGGGGGAATGGTCATCAGTGCTTAGACTTCCGGTCAACTGACGGCATAATAAAAGGCAGCACGTTAATGGACACTCCGATGACCGGATATAGCAAACGGAAATGTAGGCTCACAGCAAAGAATATTTTATAGGAGGAGTTAGAGATAAATCTTGACCTTGCGAAACGACCCATCTTAATATGTGTTCCTACAGATTTTATTGAGTCAGTAGATTCAATTAAATCAAACCAAACCTGCAGATTCAATGAATAAAATCATTGAATGAAATTTTTTTTTATTCTGCGGCATATTTATACAGATTAATGCAAATTTCATAATTATAACACAATATAAATTTAGAAATTTTAGAAAGTAAACAACGATATTTGTAGTAAAACAATATAATAAAAATTTATGAGATTATTAAAAAAATATCAATAAAAGAATAATACCATACGCATTATATGACTGATCATGAGATGTGCATTAATCTGTATATATATGCTGTAGAAAAAAAAATCCTTACCTTATTATCCAGAAAATTTAGAAAATAAACTAATATACTTAAAGTAAAATAATCTATATATATATTTAAAATACTAATTTGCCGGCGTCCTGGCATAGGGGTAGCGTGTCTTCCCCGTGATTTGGGCGTCCCGTGTTCGGACATGGTTGTCCTGGGTTCTATCTATGAGATATATGAATGTGCCCCCCTGTAAAAAGGGGTTGTGCAAGCGAGTGTGTGTGTGTATCATCTTCATATGAGCTAGAAGTCAGACTTCTGCCCTCCGGGTGCTCAGGAGTCTTTACCCTCAGAAGCTACTGCACCCCCTTTCCGTGGAAACATGGACACGACATCATCATCAAAATAGTAATTTGATTTCTTTTACATTTCAATGTCTCAGATAACCCATTAGTTACCATGATTCCTATTTGGGAATTTACTTATACCACTAGGAGCCAAATATATATTTACTACGGTTAACAGTTTGGTTTCCCTTTATAGTCAATATTATGTATTACAGTGTGTATTATATGCCTCATTTCTTTACAAAAAGGGAAGAAATTTGAATTTCGTCTATAGATTGAACAGAACATTATTTGAAACATTATATTTTTGATTGAATGTTATATAATAATGAAATATCGTACTTAAACATGCAATTTAGAGGTTACAGTAACGATTTCTTACCTACACAATCTTTTGTTGTTTTTTATTAAATTAATTTATTGATCACTTTATAATGACACCCTTTTCAAAAATATCAAATATTTTCAAAACAAAATATAACGAAAATATATTTATACTGTTACATAAGTTTGTATTATATACACTTTCCGCCGAAAGTCTGCGTACAGAGAATATTCTTCTCTATTCATGCTAAAATATCTATAATTTCATGTGTGGAAAAACGCAATACATCTCCAACTCATTCATTAAAATAATGTACTTCAATTAATAAAAAAAATAAGCAAATTTGTCCCAAATTGTAAGAATACTCGCCAAATGACGTCCAAAAACCTCACCAAAAGTCAGCGTACACTAAAAAAGGAGAGCATTCTCCGATCATTTGCTGTACGTTTATTTTCTCAAGCCTCGATTTCGAAGAAAGTTTGAATTCTTCTTAAGACTGATGTTCGAATTTTGCTGTGGATCTTTCTCCTGAAGACATGACAGGTAAAAGAAAAGAGATAAGTGTTTATGAAAGAAAGATTATAGTAAATCTTTGGAAATCAGGGAAATCACTCAGAACAATTGCTGAGACAGTTAATAGGAGACATTCCTCGATCCAGAAAGTTATTAACAACTATAAATCAACGGGTGTTTTGACATCAAAACCGAGATCTGACCATACAACTGCACTGACGCTTCGAGAGACCCACTTTGTAATTCGGTCTATACAAAAAGATCCTCGATTGTCAACATCAAAAATAGCACAAAGTGTTGCTGAGAGATTCCAGAAAGTAGTTAGTTTAACTACAATTCGAACAATCTTGAAAAAACACGATTTTCATGCTAGGGTTGCAAGGAAGAAGCCATACATTTCCCCAGTGAACAGAGCAAAAAGAATTGCGTTCGCAAAAGAACGTTTGGATAAGACTCAGGATTTCCGGAATAAGGTAATTTTTTCAGATGAAAGCAAATTTTGCATTTTTGGAATAAGAGGAAGAAAATATGTCTGGAGGAAACCTGGTACAGAGCTCAATAAAGAAAATCTTCTTCCAACTGTCAAACATGGAGGAGCAGGGGTTATGGTTTGGGGGTGCATGGGAAGCAGTGGGGTTGTTAATCTTGAGTTTATTGAATCGACAATGAATAAATTTGATTACTTGAACATATTGAAAAGAAACCTCAAAGAGAATGCCCAGAAACTTGGATTGAACAAAGATTATTTTTTCCAGCAAGACAATGACCCAAAACATATGGCTCAAATTGTGAGGTTATGGCTTCTGTACCCTGTACCAAATCAACTGCGCACACCTCCCCAGTCCCCAGACTTAAATCCCATTGAACATTTGTGTGATTTGCTTGAACGAAGAATAAGAGAACATCACATAACATCCAAAGAAATGTTAAAATCTATTATGAAAGAAGAATGAGAAAAAATAACTTCAGAAGAGACGTCGAAACTTATTCAATCGATGCCAAACAGACTAAGAGAAGTCATAAAAAGATAAGGCTATCCAACCAGATGTTAAATTTTTGAAAACAATAATCATTTTTTAACTTTTTTGAAAGTGTACGCTGACTTCTGGTGCATGTGATTTCTCTTTTTTAATGTATGTATATTTTGTATTTTATTTTGTAACTTTCAAGTGATTGTTACAGACTACTATTAAAATGTGTTTTATTTGAGGTATCTAAAAATCCATAGTTTAATAAGAAATATTTATTTCAAGTACGAATCGCTACATTAACACCAAGCATCTATCGCTTGTACGCAGACTTTCGGCAGTAAGTGTATATATATATATATAAGCCAAGTAAAAAGGAATAAAACATAATCAAAATTACAACAAATAGAAAAAAGAATCCGGCCTTAAGACGTTCCCAAGCGACACACTCAGGCAAGGATTCAAAATAAGGGATTTTTTCTGCGAGGAAATCGGACAGTGTACAATAGTATTGACCCCTCGTGACTCGAAAATTAAGGCAAGAGATACACTAATTTTAACAGCAAAGATTCGAAAATAAAGCAGCATTAAAAACATTAGCATATAAAGCAAAATATATACAAAAATATACAAAATAAAACAACATAAGAACATTCAACCAAGAATTAAAATATTCCACTCAATAATTAAGAAACAAAAACAAAAAGAACAGATAAGTAGCTTCAAGATAATTATTATTTTTTTCTGTTAAAATTAATTCTTTAGGATAGTAATTTGAAACAATATTGGTGTTCTCGAAATTAATCAAAATTAAATCATCAATAAATTTCCAATCATTTATTAAATTATCTTTTTCTCGTAATAATAATTTATTTTCGGATTCTTTTTCTATTTGTCGTAATTTTGATTATGCTGTATTCCTTTTTACTTGGCTTATATTGTTCATTTATTTAGATTCATCTGTATTTTAGTAGTAGCTGCATTGACTTGGTAGTAACTGCTAAATATAATGATAGGTTTGTAATTTTTAAATTTTAAACTTGTTCGAATGCGAAACAATTTTTAGTTTCAATTCCCATTTTTAGTTTCATTTCCGTAATTAGTTTCGTTTTGTTACGCTTATTAATTATATTAATTTTTGTTTCATAAATAGGTTTTATTTCATTTAGCTTTTATTTTTGATTACTTTTTGTAGTTTAATTCCGAGATAAATTTTAATTTCGATTCTGACATAATTAGTTTCGGTTTCATTTTTGATGATTCTGGAATTTGGTTTAAATTATTTAATGCTTACTATTATATATATATATATATATATATATATATATAAATAATAAAAAACAAATAACTAAAAATTTATTTTTTTAAAAATGGTATTCGAACTAATACATTTGAAGAATAATGAACTTGAATAAAGAGTGAAAATACTGGTGTTATGAAGATGTTACAAAGAGCGTATAAATGCTTCGGCCAATAGAAAAAAAAAAAGTGCGTTTATATTTCTTTTAACCTAAATATAAGATCAAGACGCCATTTATTCTGGCTAAATCGTAAATAACAAAAAGAATAGAAAAAATATATCATACCTCTGCCTTTTATGGCATACTGATCAAAAAATGGCATCCCTCCCTTTCATCACCAACAGATTTTTCACAAATATGAGACAGTGATATAAAATATCGAAAAAAAAAATGGTGATCTGCTTAGATATTAAACTTATACATTTCTCTATTTATCGGAAGTAAAATTCATAAAAGACCTGTCTGTTGACCCAGATATTAATAAAGAATCATGAAGAAAACATAAAATAAACCGAGAAAAATCACTTTCAAAGACGTCAATCATAAACTTATAAATAATTATAATTTAATAACAGAGGAGGAAAAGTTATTAAATTATAAAGAACTGGAATGTAGCACAAACATGAGGTGAGTCACTCTTTTTATGTTATTGCATAATTCTGGCTAATGCGTTTTCACGGTAATTCTTTCTTTGTATTCTTGTTCGTATTATTTTTTAATGTACACAAATATGAGTCATTTAGATGAGGAAATAAATCGTTTGGTTTAGAAAAAAGCTTACTTTACTTGCTTTTCGAATTTGAGCGAAAGACATATTTTCTTTTATGCCTCGTTTAATCGCTACTCTCAAGATTTTTACAACACAGCATTTTTTTTTCCCTTAATTTATTAAAAAATTACTAGTTTTATAAGCTCAGAAAAATATGGATGTGATAAAAATATCTGGAATTCAAAAATCTTCTTCAGATATAAAAAATGTATTCCGATTCCGAAAATTTAATTCAATGCCATTTTTCCTTTTTCCATTCTCGTTCGTATTATCGTTTGGTTTAATAATAAATCGTTTGGTTTAGAAAAAAAACTTGTCTATGTTCGAATTTGAGTGAATGACTCATATATTATTTTAAGCTTTGTTAAATCGCTACTTCCAAAATTCTTACTACTCAAATTTCTATACTTAATTTAATTATAAAATTACTTTTTTTATTAGCTCACAAAAATGGGGCTATATGAAAAATATCTGAAGTAAAAATATTTGTCAAAAATAAAAATCTATTCCAACCCCAAAAATTTTCCTCTATAGTAGAAACAGAATAAAATATTTTACCAGATTATAAAATTAAGAGAGAAAAATACCAAGGATACTGGAATGCGAATATGATAACAGGTTACTGTTGAGGATTCAAAGAAAACGATGAATCAATTTTAAAATCTTAAGGACATAGGGCATTCATTTAAAGTAGGAAAAATAAAATTAAGCTGCATAATTTTTATAGTCTAATTCAATTCAAGATTTCTATTTTATAATTTATTTTTCAATCATATTAATTACCAAATTTATTCTAAATAATGAATATATGCTTTGAAAATCTGATTCCAAATTTTTAGCTTTTGACATTTTATAAATTTCTAAAATCATACAGAAAAATTTATACTATTTTTGAACAACTCAGTAGGACAAATATCAAATGATTTAAATAAACTTAGGCAAATCCCAAACTAAAACGAAATTTTACAGGCTCGTACAATTTTATCTTAAAAGCATCATTTAAAAAAAATCAGATTTCTTAGCATAACTATTTCTGCAACTATAAAAAATTATAAATAAAGAAAAAAAATTACGATCCTAAATTCAGAAAAACTCAGTTTCTGGATTTAAATAATTCACCTCATAATAATAAGAAAGAAAGAAAGAAACTTTTCATCCACATAACTTTTTAATGTTACAAAAATCGAATAGAACTGAAAGAATAAAGAAATTCGCTATTCAAAGCACTCTAAACATTTTAAAATAATTACTTTTGCAGCTACAAAAAAGATATAGAGAACAAAAAAAATCCTTATTCAAAAATAATCAAATTACTTTACAAAATAATTTCACCCCATAAAAAGATCATTAAGTAATATAAGGGATTTTTCATTAAGGGAATATGAAATTTCTTAATCTAGTTATTTTTACAGCTGTTAATTAAACAGAAAAAGAAATCATTCATTCAGAACAATATAAACATTACATCTTACAAATAATGAAAAATTAATAGGAAAAAATTAAAACCTCATAAGAATCACAAAAGACAAAACAAAACGATTCCGATATATTTCAAACTTCTTAGCATGAATATTTCAACAACCATTGATAAAGAATAAGACTAAATAATAATCTTCCAATCAGAAGTGAAAATCTTCGTTAAGAATCTTCAAAGTTTTTTTTAAACAATTCTTTCGTTATACAAGATTCGTTTAGAATCAATAGAATACAAAATATCTTTTATTTAGAGAATTCTAAACATCAAAACAAAACTGCTTTTATAGCCATCAATAAGCTTTAAAAGACAAAAGAAGAAAGACTCAAAATATTTCATAGAAATATTTCGCTTCATATAAAAAAAAATTCATAAAAGGAAAATTTCAAATTTCCCAACGGAATCTTTTGTTTAACCATTAAAAATATTAACAAAATATTAACTTGCAATCAAAAGGTTTCAAAATTCTAACATAAATATCTCACTTTATAAGAATAATTACAAATTAAAAGAAAAAAAATGCATCATTCAGAGAATTCCAAAATTCTTAGCATAATTAATTTTATAGACATTAAAAAAAATTACCACTTCTATAGCCATTAAAAATAATAACCAAAAAAACCCAATTTACACTGAGAAAGTTTAAAAACTCTTAAAATAAATCTCATTTTATAAGAATAATTTGAAATTGAAAGAAAACAAGAACTCCAACAATCAGAAAATTCAAAATTTTATGTTGCCCTTGGCAAGACGTAAAAAAAATGGGAAAAAGAAAAGAAAGAAATACCTCCTATCAGAAAATGTCAAAAAGATCATCTCACCACAAAATTAAAAAAAATTGTTTGCTTTAACACAAATATATCTCCTTACCAATGAAAAAAATTTAGCGTAACTTACTCAATAACAATGCGGAACTCTACGAAAGCGGCACTTTTTTTTCCCAAGCACCATTCACAAGTTCTCGTCAGCCGCTTCTGGCAAAAAGAGCCGTTTCGAAAACGTCAAAATGGAAACAACAGCACCGCTCGACAGTCATTCGACGGCATTAATGACTAAAACTTCGCTGTACGCATCAATGACCCAAACATTGCTTATCAGATGATAAACCGCTGGCATAACAAATGACAGCTTTCGTTAAATTTGCTCACTCAACAGTTTAGAATGACCAACAAACGGAAAATGTGGAACAGCTGCAATCAAAGTGCAATTAGTCTAAAAACAGAGTTGGAAAAATTTCTTTTCAAGTTAAACCCGGAAAATATACTACATGAATAATATTTGTTTAACACCACTGCAATTAAATTTTCCCCAACAAGTCATATCTCGTTTGAATGGCATATTTTGTTTTGAGTTTGTGTAGCTGTTTTGACAACTAGGAATATTTAGAGATTCTTCATATTTTTCTAACGTAATAACATCTATGATTATTTAATTTTAGTTCTTAAATTTAAAAATCAAATATTTAACCTATGTAGGGCGATACTAGGACAAACCAACCAAGTAGTTCATATTATACATTTATTTATCCTATAATGAAAGATACAAATTATTCTAATTTTCTCAATATTCTAAATTAAATTATAAATCAGAAGTTGCCCGATTAAAATAATCATTAAGAAAATGAAAGCTCTTAAAAACAGGTTTTTATTAGTTTATTAAAAAGTGATAAGTAATTTTTGTTATCATAAAAACAAAATAAGCATAAATTATCCATTAGTTGGAAAAAATTACACCCCGGAGAATACTATGTGAAAATTTTTTTAATATGCATTAAAAATTAAAGCAAAATGTAATAAGTATTTATACATATTATCACTGTAAATCTGTAATCGTGGTTATTGCATTATCATTGCTATGCATCTTCATTTACAATTCACTTTATACATTATTTAGATTAAAGGATCTAACATAAAACTTTATTTTAGATCTTTCAGTCTAATTTAAAATTAATTACTGTAAATAGAATAAAATTTTGAAATTGAATTTGAATATCGATTTTTCTCTTTCATTTCCTAAAATGCAAAAGTTTTGTAATTATATGCACTATTGCAAATGTTTCAAATTACGAATGTTTAAAATTATATTTTACTCTTATTTTATGTAAAATAGTACTTTAAAAATCTTCCATAAATTTTTTTAAAAATGTAATTTAATATTTTTTTAAAAAATTAAATTTTCTTTAAAATTTTTAGCTTTTTTAAATATGAAGATTTGTCACCAAATTTTTTTCTAGTTACCTATAAATATACTTCATAAAATTTAATAGGGATTTTCTCCTGCCAACAGCATTTATATATATATATATATATAATTTTTTTATTTTAAAACACACAAAAAAAAAATCAGAAAAATGTAAAAATTTTAACTTTGGACATTAAAAAAAAATTGCTGCAAACCTTAAGGAAAATTCCTCCCTAAGTTTTATAAAACATATATTTCTGAACATTCATAAAAAATTTCACACTTTTACCACCATTTTTAAGAAAGCCTTAGACTTTCGAAATCTAACATATAAGCAAAAAACGAACACGGAAGGAAATGCATTTAAAGTTTTTATTTATCTGAATCATACTATAAAATTTATTTAATTTGCCTGTAACTTTTACAACATGTGATTCCAATTATTCTAAACTGTTTAAAGTTAAAAATTACAAAAACTTATCGAAATAAAATAATATATTTGTATATTGAAGATATATGCAAAAAGTTAAAGGTGTTTAAATTTGAAAAGTTGGCGTGGAAACATTGTTTACTCTCTTATCATGCATCAAAAATTCGATAACTTAATAAAAAATAAAGCTACTGCTTTAAAATTTTGCAGGCATATTTAGAAAGATTCAATAATTTTTTTTGATGTTTTGCTGATTTTTCTAGTACTGGGTCGCCTTAAAGTTGTATATTGATAGAGAGCGCTTTAAAGCAATCTGTTCCCCATTATCTTATGAACACGATAACTAGAGTAATTTTTATTGGTTTAGAACTACCCCATATAATATTTTACAGCGAGGCAGAATCAAAAATTAATACCAAATTCTTATACGGATGGTCCAGTTAATAGCAGGAGCCGCGATGGCCTGGCGGTAAAGCCTCAGCTCATGAGCCGTAGGGTTTCAGATTCGAGACCCGATACCACTGAAGAACCGTCGTGTAAGGGGGTCTGTTGCTCGTTAAATCCATCCAGGTCAAACGTCCTCATACTGGTGTGATGTGAAAAGGAGTGGGGGCAGCTCGGGTGTCATCCTCGTCATCTGATTCAAAATGACGAGATCTGTCCTAAAATAGCCCTAGTGTTGCTTTAAAGCGCGACATTAATAAAACTAATTAATCAGCTAATAGTTGAGAGGAATTTAAATTTTCCTATTGTCTTGATTCTCTTACTATTGAAAACAGAAAAAAAAGAAAGAAAACGATTAAAAATATATGAATTATTATCTCATCATTACAAACAACTTTTGAACTGAAAGTTTCTGGATTACTGTGATTATTTAGAACTAATAAATGATTTTCAGCCCTAACTATGATTGATTTTTGACTTAAACTTATGACATCTCATTAATTATTCGTCTCATAACCCTAATCTTCGTAAAAAATTATAAATTTAATTGATGGTGCGGGGAATTTTTACTTTTCTTGGAATTCTCAATAAAGGAAATCTCCCATCACCTAACAACTTTCTTAGGAGATTCTTTCTCTCTCTCCAAGTTTATGTTATAAAAATGATAAAGCGTATTATCAGATATTTTAACAACAGTAGTTGCTACAATTATAAAAACAAATGAAGCGAATAACATTAAACTGCTCTTTTCCTTTTATGTTTATTCGTTTGTTTTTTATGTGGATTATAAAGAAATGTGGCCGAAAGAGCGCAAAAATTTCTGTTCCCCAAATTCTGTCAGGTTAGGCTATCAAAATCAATAAATCATGTCAATTCAGTTAAAAGTACATTTAATGACATTAAAGGAAATGATTTGCAATAACATTTAACATATATGCATTAAAATAATACTCGGGAACTACATCATGCTTTACACTCGCTTCCAAGATATGGACTGATGGTTCATGGCAACGGCCGATAGAGGGCCGAGGAAAACAGTTACGGTTACAGAAAAAGTTTCACCATCTCCATTAATTACATCTGCAATTTTTGCAAAAGATTTAAACAATAAGAACGAAAATAGGTGGGAAAAAACACGTCATCGATGGTTTAAAGATTCTAAAATAATTTTCCATCTTCTCTTTTTTTTAATAATTAAAACTATCAAGGCACCTTTAGAAGAAAAATTTCTATTATTTAGAAGCCATAATTCACCAATGTTGTTTATCTTCACTGGTAAGGAAGTTACGGGAAAAATTAATTTATGGAATTTCAAAACCGTCCCACCATATTAGTCTTCTTTAAGATGGCGCCTGTCTATAAACTCTGTCGAATTCTTAACTCTTCCAACAGCATATTACTCCCCAATCATATCAAAATTACTTTAATCATCCAGTTTTAAAACAAATTGCTGAAATGTGCCATCTAGCTCTTCAGATGTCGAAGTAGAAAATATTGAAGTTCGTGTTTGTCTAGCTGAATTCAGTTTTCTCTTAACGTAAACTACCAAGAATATCGAAATACTAACCAATTTAATAATTTCTTTAATGTTTAAACCAAAATTTTTAAAGAGTAAAAATTCAAAACATACATAATAAAAATAATTTGAGTTTTTCACTTAAAATGCAGCATTGTAATAGCATTTTAAGCAGAAAATAACGTCTATCTGTTAGACATTAAATAACTCTTTTAATAATCCAATTTCTAAAAATGTAAAAATAATAATAATAATAATAAATATTTAAAAAAAATTGTAAAATAATTCAAATTTCTTGAATGAAAACGATAAGCATAATGATAAGATCATAAATATTATTCGCATGACAAATTTTATTTCGAAGAAAGGCTACTTCGTTGCAAGATTGAATAATAAAAATAAAACAATAGCAGATTTACCGATAAATATAATAATGCAAATAAAAATTTAAATGCATGTTCACTCTAAAATCTGCAAATCATATCAAATAATCTTCAATCTTCTTCAACCATAAACAAACAAAATTTTGTTTGTTTATGGTTGAACGATTTTGAAATATTAATTTATCACTGAATCTCTTCATGTCTTATCTT
>JAPMOQ010043601.1:275297-319143 GCA_026543055.1 Argiope trifasciata | reverse complement strand
GAATTTAGACAGGATATGCATTGAAATCCCGACTTAATGGCATATTTCTATAATCGTTTACAATATCTGTATCATTAATTCAATAATTTTTTTTCTTTTTCGCTTTCTTTAAAAAAACATATTTAATATTTTGGCAGCATCACGGAAAAAAAATATTTTTAATTTCAGGCCAATCAATGCCCGGAATTGCATCAAGGCTAATGAATATGTGACTTAATTGAAAATTTTAGAACCCATTACTCATGGCGAACCAGCTGGTCGCCAAAGGCGGCTAGTCTATACTTATAATAAAGCTCAATGTGTGTGTGTGTGTGAGTATGTGTTGGCGCTCTACAGGTCAGACCGTTGGACCTATAGCTACCAAATGTGGTACATGTATACCTTGGAGGTCGGGAATGTGCACCTCGGAGCCTTTTTTTCGAATTTTTAATTTTAATTTGAATTAATTAAAATTTAAGCGAAATTTCGACGTTTTTCCGCTATAACTTCCGAAAATATTATCGCACAAACATGATTTTTACATCAATTTAAAGAATAAAAAATTAGCTTTCTAATGGTATCAGTGTTTTAATCGATAACTTAAGCTTCTATTTTTAACGAAGTTTTAAAGAAATATTTTAACCATGTTTTTTTGAGCACGTGACTGGATAAAATAAAAGAAAACAATGACGGAAGTTCAAATAAAAAAAAAAAATACTATCATCCCAAAATAAATCTAAAGAAATGCAACTTTTAGCACGTGACTGGATAAAATAAAAGAAATATAAAATGTGATATTTTCTTTAAAAAATGCAAGGCAAAGGATTTTATGATCGTATGCAATATCTGTATCATCAATTCAATAAATATTCTTTATTTGCGATAAACCTGATTGAATTTAGACAAAATATGCATTGAAATCCCGACTTAATGGCATATTTCTATAATCGTTTGCAATATCTGTATCATTCATTCAATAATTTTTTCCCTTTTTCGCTTTCTTTAAAAAACATCTTTAACATTTTGGCAATATCACCGAAAAAAACGTTTTTAATATTTTGGAAGCATAACCTATAGTTAAAACTGACTTATTTATAAAATTAAAGAGTATTATTAGGAAAACATGTTCTTTTAGAACTTTCTATCCATCATCTTAAAGAAAATATTAATTTCAGGTCAATCAATGCCCGGAATTACTTCCACGCTAATGAATATGTGATTTAATTGAAACTTTTAGATCGCATTACTCATGGCGAACCAGCTGGTCGCCAAAGGCGGCTAGTATATATATAAACTCGCTCATTATAAGAAACATTTTAATAATTTTAAAATTAATGATTCAAACAGAAAGGTTCATCTAGTAAATATATAAAAACTTCTAAAAAGAATAAATAGATTTAAATTAAAGTTGATTTCCAAAATATCACCAGTTAAAAGTATTTTAAATATCTATATAAAATGCTTGACTTTACAATATATAAAACCATTGGAACTCGTCAATTAAGAACATTCATCATTTTCAAATTTCGAAAACTAATACACATAACAGAATAAGGCCAAAGAAATATATAATGCTAGGGTGGAGTTAAAAATATATCTTTTGGCCTGCATCATTATCAGACAAGAAAATTTCAATTTCTATTCCATTTCGTCGTCAAGAAACTCAAACAGGTGTTGTTTTTAATTGCTTAAATTAATGGATTAACAAGGAGTGAATAAATCTGCTTCAATAAAAATTAGTAACAGGATCATATCGTTTTTACATTTTCAAATCTTAATTTATATTTTATTCGTGTCATGTTTACATTTTTACTTTATGGCTTCATAAGTGCCCTTTTATTTGCATTTTTTATGGTGAATTGTAGCAAAAAAATGATTGCAGTTTTTATAATTTTGTAATCATTTTGATTTACTGAAGATAACTATCAATATTTTCTTTCACTTTTTCTTTTAATTTTGTGTCCGACATTACATTTTTTTCTATTAGAATAACACTATTTTTTTTTCAATCCAATTTTAGTGCTTGGTTTGGAATCAAATGTTCGAAGACATTATGGGAAAAAAAAAAGCGAAAATAAGGGGGGGAGCGTGAAAGGGGGAAAAAAGAAAGATGCTTTGGCAAGGAAACAACGTTTTTAATGTTACTATATGTTTACTTCTAAAATTATGAAATACTATTTATTTATTTTATTTAATAAGCTTTCTGTTAATGTACATGGAATTTTCAACTAGTTTTCGTTTGTTTATTTGTGACAATCATATCTGAAATATTAATAGAATGACAACCTACCCAGATAGGCATATCTTCTAGTAGTTTGAAACACTGTGCATCTTAGTCGTTCTAAATAAATCGATTATATACAAAAATTGCTGTTCAATATCAGTTAAATTTAGATTTCGTTTAAAATAAAATATCATAATGATTTTCTTTTGTCTTCAATACGAATCAAATTTTTTTTTCTTCTTCATTAACGATATATTAAAAAAAACTTATTAAGTAAGAAGCAAGTGATTTTTTAATGCTATTTGTATGTTTGATAACCGTGCCGTTTTAAATAATATCAGAACTAGCATTTACCCGCGACTTCGTAAGCGTGGAAATTTTGATGTGTATGCATAAAACGGTTTGATCAATTCCGTTATTCCAATACCGTTTATGGCGTTTCAGCTGATCTAGATGTAGCCTGTAGCTCCGCTTCTTTAATTCTTCGAAATTCTGCTTGAGGATTCCACTCTCTACTTCTTGTTACTCTCATAGCCCGAGCTTGATGATTCATTTTCGAAAGATTAGATTTGCGTTTTTCGGGTGCTTTGAAAAACTTTCAAATAATAACAAATCAAAAAGATTAAAACTATCCTAAAAACAATGTACTTGAAACTATACGCATATACGAAAAATATCTAGCATAAAAATACAACTTAACCAATTTTAAAGTGCACAACTAACCTAAAAGCAATTTATTTACAATGTGCACTTGAAATTAAACAGAAAATCAAGTCCGTATTTCTTTAAATCAGGTCAAATCCATTTTAATTTATTGATCGAGATTGAGATAGCTACAACAGTATTATACTCATAATTTCTAAACTTTTAATTCAAATGAAAACACAGTTGTCAACAATCACGAGTGAACTTTCAACGCCAGTTGGGGTAACGCAATGCGGATTAGACATTTTTTTTTTTTTTACTTTCTTTATTCTGTTTTATTTTAATTTAAAAGTACTTCAGAATGAATCTGAAAGACAGATTCATTTGATTCAACATTTGATTTCAAATACATCAAACACTAAAAAAATAAACAGAATCGTTTGAAATAATCGGTCGAAATTCTACTAAGACTAACCTGATTACTGTCGGAAAAAACCTGAGCCTTACTCATATTTGGCGGGATTTGGCCCCATCTTTTTGGCGCGAAAGTTAGTTTTTAATGAATAAAAAATGAAACGGAATAAAAAGTATCCTTTGTTCTATTCCAGACAATAATCTATCTTTGTGCTAAATTTCATCCAATTCTGTTCAGCCGTTCTGGCGTGATGGAGTAACAAACATCCAAACTTTCACATTTATATTAGTATAGATTACTTTAGGTTATTGACAATGAAGTGGCATCTCACTCCCCAAACTTTTACCATCCACGCGAACACACGTGATTGACTATCATTCAGTGGGTACAAATCCAACACAACTTACATAGAATCATATTTCGAAAGAAACCTTTCATACACACATCACATCTCAGACACCAGGTCGGATTATTTAAATGTAAGAGAATTTGACAGTTGAAACTGTTATATTTATAATATAAATTTCATTTTTTTCTAATTCTGAAATTTTAAAAGAAATTAATTTACTTCTCCTTGTTCTCAAGTTTACTTAACAAATTTACATTTAGTAAAAAAGTTATATATTTATATTATTAGTGGCTAGTTAAAATCATGGTCAAGAAAATGAATCATGATTTCAGATTCACAAGAAGAAAAAAAAAGGTATTGCAAAAAAATTTCTTTTAGATGAATATCGTCATTTCAGAAAATAATACTAATGAAATATTATTCTAATGAACAAGCTAAGAAAAGTTTCTAAATTCAAGTAAAATGAACTGCTAAAAATAAATTGGTAGTAGATCAAATAGAACAAAGATGTAGATTTAAGGCACTTTTAAGAAATATAGAACAAAATTATTTCCTTTGAACATTTTGCTTTTCACATTTTCTTGAAAATTATAGTTTATTTTAAGCTCACATTTATTTTTTATATGAGGAAAAGAAAGTATTTAAAAAAGAAGAAGAAAAAGTCTTTGCTATACTCAACTTTAAAGATTGAGTATAAATACTAAACCTTTTATTTTTTAAAAGCCTTACAATTATTCAGAAAATATGAATGTAATCTTATGAAGTAGTAATGAAGTAAATCTTATAATTAAAAATACTTAAATAAACCTTTTAAAGAAAGTTATTCAACAAATTTTTAAAGGTAGTTTTTCATACGTTCTAATATTTCTAGTATTAATCATCCGTGTCTTACAAAAAACAAATAATTTTTGTTTCAAAACAAAATGTTATTTCATTTTCAGATAAAACTGAAGTAATAATGGAAACTCTTAAAACCACCATGGAATTTCCAGAATATGTACATAAAGCAAAACAAATTTGATTAATAATTAAAAAAAGGAAATTATTAAAGTAAGATATAATTATAAAACTCTTGATCAGCTTTTAACTATTCAACAAGTAATTACTTTCATTTTAATAATAATTAAGAAAACAAGTTTTTATTAGGGAATACATTTAGAAATGTGTCCATTAAATTTTACAATCAAACAATATTCATAACATATTTTTAAAAAAAGGAAGAAAAAAAAGGAGATTTTTAAAGAGAAACACAAAGAATTAATTTTTAAACCAACAAAACAGCAATTTATTACTAATAACTTCTACAATCTTTTAAAATTAACATACATTTAAATAACTGTACATTTAAAACAATTGTAATATTACAGAAATGAAATTACTAAATAATAAATTAATAGCAATGTGTTGCTTTTCTAGATAAGTACTAGCCTCAATTAAATATAACACATAAGGAATTAACATTGAGAAAATAAAATTATCAGCATTAAACTATGTAATTTAACATTAACAAAAATTTAGTATTAAAAAAATTTAATCTAAAATTTAAAAAATCATCATGAAAAAAATAATAATAATAAAATTCTCTTATATAAATTATTTAGATAATGGAATTCTAGAGAATTTTATACATAGGTTATTTGCAAATAAATGAGTATAGAAAAAAAATCATGGAATAAAAACAGATTTTTAAAGAAAAATTATTTTTTTTTAAATAAATGTAATCTCTTTTATATAATAAGCAATGCATTTTATAATATATTATAAAACATACATATTTTTTTTAAAAAGTGCTTGATAAATGAAATATATGAAAACAATTGTATTTTTTTCATAAATGCAGAATTTTTAATTAATAGATCTTACTCATTTATTTCTCAAAATAAAATTTCAGTTAACTCTGAAATTCTTTTAAGAAAATAAGATCTTCAGTTTCAAATGAATTGCAATTATAGCCATTTTCAAAATATTAATTCAGCATTTTAAGATTTATTTTTAATTTATAAATATATATTGTTGCATATTATACGGTGTACTTTCATTTCCTTTAAAATAGAAATAAAAGATGCAAAAATATACAGATATTTTTTACAGAATTAAAAAAAAATTATTCTTCTAATTTAAGAACGCAAACATATTATATAGAAGAATTAGAAAATAATCGTTAGCCATGTTTAGCAGTAATTTCTTTCTATTTTGTTAAAAAATGAGAATGCTTGAAATGCAGATTTAAATGTCATCAGCTGTTAAGAAGTTATGTATTAAATGATGTTTTTCATACATTTCATTTCAATAAAGTAAGTAAAGATTAGGTTTTTAGTGCATTAATATAATAATGGATTAATGAAATAACATTTTTTTAAAATAAATATAGCAAAACATTGATTGTTAATTTTTTTTTTCCATCACTCACCATCCCTCGTACTTTCATCCCTTCTCCGATTCTGCTCTTAACGAAATCTAAACAATGATTACTTCACTTCGATTTATTTTTAACTTGAAAGCTCTAATTCATTATCAACTATAAGAATCAAATGATATAAAAGTAGTATTATTTTGAAATGAAATAATTTATTTCAATAATATATATTTGATAGCTTAGATAATAAGAAAAATAGAAATTGTAAATAATTAAATCTAACAGCAGCATCATTTCAGTATGAAATTTTCAGCTTTGGAATGAAAAAAATGTATTCTAAGATTTAAACACTAATTTACACCTCAATTATTAATGCATATTATATTTCATTACATCTTATGTGATTTTTTAAAAAATTCTTGTTGCCATTTTTAATTAAATTATGGCTTCCGCTCACCAGCAATTTCTCACTTCCTGAGTTCCTTAACATTGAAACAAAACTATAATCTGAGGGTAAATATTTTGTGATGTGGTATTGATGTAAATTTGTTACTGTTGCAATCTGTGTTTAAATTTCCGCTAAATTTTGGTATAATTAATTTTAATGATGCTTTCTATACAACTGATATTTCGTAGAAGCACTAAATGTGTACCTGAAGCATTAAATATTTGTCGCTTATCACACAAACTTAGTCGGCACTTACCTAATTCAAATGTGTTCAAACAACCGGTAAAACCTATTTTTTCTCGAAGTATTCGTCAGGCCAGTACCAATTCAGGTGGAAAGAAAAATCTTCCTCTTATAATAGGAATTTCAACAGTTGGAGGAGCTATTGTCGTTTATAATGTACTTAGAAAAAAGAAATCGCCCACCCCAGAAGCGGATGAAGATGAGATTGAAGATAAGCCTTTCGTGCAGGAACATTTACAAGAAGACTTAGCATTACTTGAAGAATTTGGTCCCATTCCATACTTATTGATTGGCGCTGGAAGTGCATCGTATGCAGCCTACAGAGCTATACGTACCAAAGATCCTACAGCTAAAGTGTTGATGATCGGTGATGAAGCATTTCTTCCATACATGAGACCACCCTTATCAAAAGAAATGTGGTTCGCTAAGGACCCCAATGTTGCTGAAACATTAAGTTTCACTCAGTGGGATGGAAAATCGCGCAGCATATTCTACGAACATCCTAGCTTTTATTTTTCAATGAAAGAACTGTTGGATAACAAAAATGGGGGCATATCTGTCATAAGAGGAAAGAAAGTGGTAAAAATAGATCCAACTGCTCAGGTAGTTTATTTGGACAAAGGTGAAAAAATTTCGTATAAGAAATGTTTAGTTGCAACTGGTGCAAAGCCAAAAAATCTACCAGTGTTTGAAAATGCTGATAATTCAGTTAAAAAGCATGTGACACTTTTCAGGACTATTCGGGATTTCCAAAAACTTGAGAAGATTGTTAAAAAGAATGATTCTGTCGTCATTGTTGGTGGAGGATTTCTTGGAAGTGAATTGGCCTGTGGCATTGCTTACAAACGAGGACCTTCTGGATTGAAAGTTACTCAGCTTTTTCCAGAGACTGGGAACTTGGGCAAAGTCCTTCCCGAATACTTAAGCATCTGGATCTCCAAGAAAATGGAAAAGGAAGGAGTGAAAATCATTCCTGAGGTTGACGTGAAATCAGTTACTATGAAAGGAAAGCAAGTCGAATTATTACTTAGTAATGACCAAACTGTAACTGTTGATCATATCATTGTGGCTGTAGGAGCTGATCCAAACACTCAGTTTGCTAAAGCATCGGGTCTTGAAGTTGATCCGGTACATGGTGGATTTGTTGTCAATACTGAAATGGAAGCACGAAAGAATTTATGGATTGCTGGTGATGTTTCTTGTTTTTATGATGTTAATTTGGGAAGGCGCCGAATTGAGCATCATGATCATGCTGTTGTCAGTGGACGTCTTGCTGGAGAAAACATGGCAGGAGAGTCTAAGGCTTATTGGCATCAGTCTATGTTTTGGTCTGATTTAGGCCCAGAAATTAGTTTCGAAGCTATTGGTGTTGTTGATTCTTCTCTTCCAACTGTTGGTGTATTTACCAAACCAGATGAAAAGGAGGAATCCAAACTGATTGCAGATGGTTCGGAAAAGAAAGACGATTCAAAAACTGAAGATAAATCTGAAACTATAGTAGATACTGCTCCTAGAGCTCCAAATATTTCTGACAATTATGGAAGAGGGATAATTTTCTATTTAAGAGATGATACAATTGTAGGTATAGCTTTGTGGAATGTCTTAGGTAAAATGCAAATTGCTCGTCAAATCATTAACGAATCCAAATCGCAAGATGATATTTCTGAAATAGCAAAACTGTTTGATTTGTATTCTACGGAAGAAGCAGTGCTTGAAAAATAGATTTAACAATAGAAAATTATGTAGAAATTGTTAATTAATGGTACACAAAGTAGTTTTTTTCTGTTGTTATCTAAGTCTTAATTCTATATGTGAGATTGTGAAAAAGAATCCATTATAAGTTAGCTGATTAAAATCTAAAGATTTGTAATTTAATGGTTTTGGTTTTTGAAAGCATTTTCTGATATTGAGACTTTTAAAATAAATTTTAATAATTGCATCAGAACTGCAAATAAATTTTATTAGATTATCATACCATGATATCATCACCGAAAAAATTTAAGATCACAACACATTATCTTTAATAAAATAATACTTTGTAAATTTAAAACTTTGTATCATTTGACACCATACCAAGTTCCATTAAAAAAAACATTACTTATTATTATTATTGATTTTATTTCAATTATTTGTATAATTTATTCCTGATTGTGTCTATGACTTTTAAATATATATATATATATATATATATATATATATATATATATATATATATATTTGAAAAATGCAGAATTGCACACAGCTTTGAAACTTAAATTTATTTAATGTAGTTAAAATACTAATTGTTGTTCAGCATAATTTTAGCTCTATTGATTTATAGGAATCTATGTGTTAATATCAATTAATGTTTGGTTGAATTTGTATATATATATATATAATATTGTATTATATAATAAAAATATAAATAAATATAAATATACTTTTTCAAAATGTCAACGATATAAAATATTGTTATACATCATTTTTTAAAAAAAATGGATTATTGTAGTTCCCACTGCTATTTCCAAACTTTCTTGCTCATATTTATTTATAAATGCATGAATGTTGAAAAGACTTTCTAATAAAAAATTGTTTGGAATTTAGAATGTCCATTAGAATTATAATTTTTTGTTCTTTTAAATCTGATGTCCTTTGATTCTCTAACAACTCAATTGTTTTGATCTTATAAATATCAAATTTATAAAGTGAATGAAGTAAAAAAAAATTATTTTGTATTTAATCACTCCTCTTCAGTTTTTAGAATACTTTATCTTTGGATGTTTAACATATATGCACATAGGGGAATAAACTTTACTTTTTTAACTACTTTTAAACTGAATATGAACAGAATAAGAAAAACTGATTTTATATCTCAAGAGATTTAAAACTACTGTTTGGAATAATCACGTCCCAGATGGTGGATTGGATCAGAAAATTTATCAATTGTCAAAGTTATTACAAGATTAATACTTATGTCATGATGTGGACATGATCTTTTTATTTTCTTTTCCACCCTTCTATCTTTTATTCTACATGGCTTTATAAAATTCAATACATATTTATCTGTTTTGTCTTAATGAGGCTCATCAAATTGATATCCTGGGAATATTTATAGTTATTATATCATTGAATGAATTATATTAATTTTAGTTCTATCTTTTAATTTGTGACAAAAATATTGAAACTTTTTTACTTAAAGAGACTGAAACTTTTTTAAGCACAAGGAATGTCATGCATTAAAAAAACATTTATAATATTTTCATCGACACACTTGCAATGAATTTTTTATTTTTTATCATACTCAATCATTTTAAATAACTTGTTTATATTAAGTTTTTGTTTGTTAATGTGTGAAAATTTGATTGCTTTTATGCAAATGTTTCCTTCTTACCATTATTATACTTGTGAAATTATAATTCTATTATTTTTAATTTTTGTATGAATTTGTGTTTCCTTTTTATGGTAAGAGTCAGTTTTTTATTACTGTTCTTGTATCTTAATATTATTTTTAACAATCTTATTTTTCCCCAATCTTATTTTTTTTATTTATTAATTGATCTTTTTAGAAATAAATATTCTGGCATAAATTCTATTTGATTATTAAATTTATGAAATGAAATGAATTAAATATTATTAGTGTCAATTACTAAAAATCATATGTTTTATTGTTTGTAATTGGTAGTATTCTACAATTTGATAAAACATTAGTTATGTTGTCAGTGAACAATTATTAACATTGTACACTGTACTCTTTATACTGTAAATTTTATTTAAATAATTTACAAATTTTCAGTTGTTTGTCTAATAATAAGAGAAAGTATTCATTAAAACTGAATTTTGTTAAAATATCCTTGTTATGTTAATTTTAATTTTATATTTTGATGTTTAATTTAGCCTTTTCTTTATTGGTAGATTTTACAATGCTTACATTTCCTTATGGGTTGGTGTAATTATTGTTCAACTAAAGAGTTAGAATCTCCTCTCTCCATTGAACTAATCATTGTAACCTAAACATTATAAGTGCCTAAACGATCATTTTGTCCCCCTCTCTCATTTACTTAACTAGCTCGAATACTAATAAATGAAAACAAGAAAAGTAGGTGCATAGTAATGGATAAAGACCATGGACCCTGTATTTCAGTGATTTAAAAAGAAGATAAAAGCAACAATTGTATGCAATAATTTAACTTTCAATTGTAGTTTATTTGAAACATGCTATATCTTAAAATAGGAGAGAGTGATGTAGATCATATGGTATTGAGAAGTGAATTGTGCAAGAGTTTCCTAATTAGTTAAGTGAGTTTGAAGTTTTCTTTTATCCATAAAATAGAGAATTTAATAAATACATGTAATAATTTGCAGAATCAATCAGATATTTCTTCATTAGTTGTAATAATTTAATTATAACTTAAATTATAAAGATTTCTTTTATTTAAACTTTCAAGTATTATTGGTGTTTGAGAAATTACAGATTTTATTTCTTGTGCTTAAAAATATCTGTTAGTTTACTCCTGATAAATTATGCCATTGTGCCTGGAAATTATAATGGTATCAAAAATTTTTATTACATCTGTCACTCAACTGTAAAATTTAAAATGAATAAATTGATAAATATGTTGACATTTTAAAATCTCAATGGAGGAAGGGGTACAACCAATATATTACACAGAAAGATTCAAATGTCCCTTAAGATATTTAAATTTAAAGTGATAATGTTTATTTTTTCTCTATGTTTCTCTTCCTGTATATTTTTATCCAATAAATCACATTTAAAACTTACAATACATTAAAAAAAAAGTTTGTTATAATGCATTGATATTCATATCTATGTAAAGATCAAACAGTTCTTATTTGTAATCTGGTGATTTATTTATTATTATGTATAAAAACTTGTACTATAGCAAAAGATATTTTAACTCATTCGCAACTGCAAATACTATATCAATCATTTCCATTGTGATGCAAAGTGTCGGGTATTATAAGATTCACATTTATAAGCTACTCAGCATTCAGCTTCCTAAAATCTTAAATTTTTTTAATTATCATGCACTTTAAAGTATTGGCTACAAGTTACAATGTGTATTTTCATTTTGTTTTGACTTTTCATTCTACTTATTGCAAAATAATTAAATTTGTAAATATTTAACTTCTAATGAAGTTCGTTTGAATCTCTGAACTCATAGAAACTTTCAGAAAAATATATTAAAAATTACTGCAGCTTATTATTATTTGCATGTTAGCAGCAATGCATTACTTTATTTTAGTTAGTAAATATAGTTTACTAAGAAATTTTTAATAATTTATCTAAACTTTAATATATTATTTGTGATATACATTTAGTGTGTTTGCTAAGGGAATATGGTTTCAGAATACTTCTTATGTGTATTAGAAGTATATTGTTATTAATTTATTTTTGTATGGTGTTTGTTTCATATGCTGTAAATATTTATTAGAAATATTTAACGTTTAAGGAAAATAACACAAGCACAATTCAGCACAGTTTTGATTTATTTCATTACTTGAAGTAAATATTAGTTTTATATATAATTCTGAAAATGTAATAAATTAATTTTTTTAGCAAAACTTGTTCTGTTATTTTTGCTTTCAGGAATTATTTAGCATGAGGTAATTGTTGACAATTTTAATGAATGCATTTAAAATGAAATACATGGTGTGTGAAATGAAATGCAATTGTTTCATTTCAAAATGAAGACCAGTTCACAATTTATTCAAAATGTGGAAAACCAAATTCAGAATTACTGATACAAGAAAGTGATGAGCATTTTTATTTGATTAAAATGACTGAAAAAAAATTATCTTTAATATTTAATAAATTTATTGAATGTAAATGGTTTTAATAAGTTAGCCAATGTAATAAATGAGCTATAATATGCTATAACAAATTACAAACAATAAATTACAAATATTACCATTCACATGTAATACACTTTAAAACATTTTTAAATATATATATATATATTTTACTGCTTTTTTTATTGGTTTTTAACTGATCATCATCTTTATTTTATTTCACTTAGAGGTGATGGTCACAATTAATAAATTTAAGTTACAAAATTAAATTTTTTGTTTAGACTTAAAATTATCTTAAATAAGTTTAAATTTTAAATTATATTTTGTGTATAAAACATTTAATTGACCAATGCTTTAATATTTTAAATTAGAATAAAAAATCTTCAAGCTAATCAAGTTACACTTTACTTATTTATTAAAATTTAATTAATTAAAATGTTTTTTTTAATAAATGCTATAATTTTTAAGTTCTTGAAGACCTGTTTGCTATTGGGAAAAATATGGGGATACTACAAATAAAATAACTTTTATAAAACTATGTGATATCAATATTCTAATTTGAAAATTCTAGGAAATGGTATAAAAGCTACTATTTTAGATAATTCGAATTAAAACTTAGAAATCTTCAGGATTGGAAATGTATTTTTTTTTTTATTATTATTTGTAAAATGTAATAAAAACCAGCAGGATCTTTCTATATTTGAGATCAGTTTGGAGATAAAATAACATGTAGGATTTTTTTAATTATTTGATTGACAGATCCTGCTGAAAATTATCACTATCAAAAATTTTAAATATATATATATATATATATATTGACGCCTTACTGAACCGCTTGATCTGGTACAAATTACAAAAAAAGTTTTTCCCTTTTTTTTTTTTTTTTTTTTTTTTTTTTGAAATTTTAATTAAGAACTAAATATTACGTCAGTTTACCACAATAACTAAACTTTAAAGACAATTATCAAAACAATAAAAAGTATTTTAAATCAGCGTTCTTTTTTTTTTTTTTTTTTTTTTCATTTTTCTCAATGTTATCTTATTAGATAACATTGAGAAGGTAAAATCCTATTTTAGCCCACCTCTGGCAACTTTTTCAAAATGTCGCCAATTTTTCAAAACCTCGCCAAATCAAAAGTATTTGAATTAAAAGGTTTAGAGGTTGATTTAAACCTATGGTTGCCGCATTTCTCTTCAGATCATGTCTGGGTTGCCATTTTAAAATCATTATCGCTGATAATTTGGCGAGTTTTTAAATTGGCGTAAGAGGTGGGCTAAAATAGGATCGACCCCATTGAGAAATATGAAAAATCTTAATACCCCACTTAGCAAGATAGTCTTTGGGTAAGTCCGCGAATGCTTTGCACAGTATGGTGAATAATAATTTCAAAATATTGTGCTTTGACTTACATTTATAGTTTTGCTGAATCGATCGAATGATCCTGACATTTTTTTTTTTTTTTTTTTTTTGGCGATTATTCATTGAAATTTTGCAATAGATATTGGAAAATCATTTGGTGCTTCAGACACGTTTTTCTCAACCGACTATATTCAGCATTTGGCATGGGACTACAGTTGTAATTACATATCAAATTTCATATGTTTAAGTCATTATTTTGTCCTTTTCAGCTACTTGAGAAAATACAGACTGATAGGCGGTCAACTTATTAATGAATTTGGTTCCAAATTATGCTTATCTTCACTTTAGACGTTACATCTGTCAACTTTTATCGTTCTAGCTTTCTTTGCTTTGTAGTTACCTTGCTGACTTATATTCTGACCGCCTTTCAAACAGACTTCCTCTGAATGGATTTCTCTCAAAATTTAACAGAAGTCTACAAATTTGATGTAGAGATCATATACCAAATTTCATTATCTAAGTTCAAAGCGATTCTGAATTATCTTTGTCCCAGAGAAACATGTTCAGGGCGTAATTGTTATGAAAAATTAGTTACTATTGAGATTAATATTTTAAGACGCAACTTCTTAATTCCATATCGTTTATTTTTGTTCAAATTGCTGACTTCAGTATTTTACAGGTTGCCACTGCAATGTCAGAATCATTCTCAAGCTACCACTTAATTTACAACAAATCAAGTTATAATTAAGGTGCGTTCACACGAGGCTAATTATTGCGCGAATCGTTGCCTTTCTACTGTTGTCCCTGTATTGTCCTCGTATGAACAGTTGAGACAACATCGTTGGTACAATGGCCAACGGTTGTTCTGACGAGCAAACATTTGCCATTGTCCCGTTGATTTTCTAAAAGTAGGCATGATCTCCTATTGAGCGCAATAATTAGCCACGGTTGAACCCACTTTTACAGTTAACAGCCAAAAATATTATTATAGTGAATTAACAGAAAATATTTGAAAATTACAAAAATACTTTATAAACTTACAATATATGCTGTAAAAATCAACTATTATTTGAATAAATATTACATAGAACTTACACTTTTATAACCATTATGTTAATATTACTAAAAATGCTGTATCAATGTATATTACAGACGCTTAACTAGTGCAGTCATTTCGTGGCAAGAAAACTAATATGCTGCTACAGACATAATGTCAAAAATAGGTTTTTCGAATTCAGGTAGCTTTAAAATTTGGAGATGTTCTTTAATATCATGCACGAAATTTTTGAAGATTGCAATACTTTCTATCTACTTCGTACACAAGAAAATAAATTTACATCTTTCGGACACACTTAGAAATCTCGAGGTTGAATTTTTTTTTTTATAGTTACTATACTTTTACTTAGCTTCGTATACAAGAAAATAAAAATGTATCAATATGCTAGTAGTTATAAAGGCTTACAACTTATAATATAGTTTAATATTTAATTGTGATTCTAATTAATTTTTATAATCAGTTTGACGATGAGAACTTAAGGCCCATGAAATAATTATGCATCAAATTTGTGGTCTCTGGATCAATTATCTGATCTGTAATACATTTTGAACGATATTTTCATTATGAGTATTGTAGCCTACAAGCAACATCTAACTTATGAAAATGAGCATTTTAAAACATTAAAATTAATTTTTAGAATGTTTGCACAGTTGGCATTATACTTATCTTTCATTTAATGTTCTCAAGCTGAAAGATGATTGTATTCATTGGTAAAAGCACGCAACTACTTGAATATCCATGATTGCATCACGTGTCACACAAGTAATAGATTTTAAACACAAATCTCTTGGTTCAATTCTTTTCGCCAAAATTTTGTAGGTTTCCACGATCTGTTGTTTTCTTTGCCTAAGACCTCAAAATGGCGAAGAAAAAGGGCAAGAAAGGTAAAAAGAAAGGAAAGAAGAAGGGAAAGTCCAAAATGTCGGCAGTAGAGAAGGAAACATTCAAACTTTTGATCGAGACCCTTGAAAACAAAATCGCCTGGCGAAAGGAGATGTGCGAAATTATAAAAGACGATGTCGACCTCTACCAGAAGATTTATGAATTAGAAAGAAAAGATAAAATCGATGTCGTGAACTTACTTGAGAAAGCCATTCAAGAACAAAGCCTTGTGCATCAGAAAATTGAATCTGTTATTCCAGAAGCCGAGAAAGGCAGACTTGGCATCGAGAAAGCACAGTCGAAAGAGATGGCCCTGACTCTGAAAAAGGTAAACCAGGATATAACGGCTGATATGCAGCATCTTCAGAGTCTACGAGCGAAACTGAAAATATTAGAGATGTATGATGAAGACAGAATTATGAAGAAGGTGAAGGAATTAGAATCCAAGCTCAAGGCCGGCAACGAAGAAGAATTGACTAAAGCAGCTATAATGAAAAAGCGGCAAGAAAAGTCACTCAAAGAAGAGATGGCTCATATGTTTGAAAAGAAATCGCTCGATTACCAAGTAAGCTGATTTCAAAAATATTTTACGATCGGAATTCGGTTCTATTGTAGATTTGAGTGTCCGTTCGATCGGTGAAGAGTTCAGCGATGAAGCACTGGTTCTGGTTTCTGTGGTGGAACCTTTATAAGCCAAATAACATCCTCAAGACTGAGTGATCACTCTTAGTATTGTGGTCATGTCATCTGCCTACCAACCATAAGGTCCCGAGTTCGATCCTACCTATCACAACATTGGTGACCTAGGACGATGAAAATAAAAACGCAACTTTCGGGCTCTATCCCAGTTAACGGTACGCTCTATTTTGGCGATTTGTTTGGCGCCATTTCTCGGGCGATATTTATTTTCTCCTTGGCAACTTCACCCTTTCTCTCCCGTTAAAATATCGTAACCTCGTAATTTGCGATGTCATGTCATGATGATGTAATTCTTGTTTCATCCAATTATATTCAATGTTGTAGGAAGTAAGTTTGAGTTTCACAACTTTCATTGTTTCATCCAATTAGTTTGAATTTCAAAACTTTCATCTGTTCATCCAATTATATTCAAAGTTGTAGGAAGTAAGTTTGAATTTCAAAACTTTCATCTACATTTCAAACTGTTTCAATCTGTGGTGTGGTGCAGTTCTGCGTATCTTCAATCGTATTTATTTAAAAATTTTTATTTGTTTAATTTTATAGTATTTAAATTTTTGTAATTTCTATTTGGCTTTAAGTTTTAATTTCTGGTTTTTATAAGTATAATGGCTTCTTTGTCTGGATCGAAACAAGACCGAGTGAATTTGAGGGGTTTTTTTTGAATTGGAAAAGAAAGGTAAGTTGGATGTTGTTAATTATTGTATGAGTGTAGGATTGATTGCTAGTCATTATACTTGTCCTAATTGTAATGAAAATATACCGTTTACGGTCTGCGTGTTAGGCTTAGGTACTTGGCGTGTGCTTCGCGGAGTCGTGTTTCGCCAATAGTCGCCAAAAACAAGATGGCGGACAAGGAGCGTACCGTTTATTGGGAATTAACCCAACTTTCGTTCAGCTGTTGTGGCCCCCTACCTGAAAAAAATTAAAATAAAACGGTGACAAATTATCAGCCAATGAAATAAAAAATGGGTGCAACTTTGATATAACCCTCCCCCCAAAAAAAATTACGCGCCAAATCTGGCACTCCCTACGGACTTTTTAGGGTTGCTGTATCTTATCTTTATGTATTAATTATTTGTATTTAGCGAAAATCCACCTTGGAGAGAAAAAAAAAGGCGCCAAAAACAGGTATTTTGCTTGGCGAGAAAAAAAAGTCACCAAATTTCCGATTTTGGGGGGTATATCAATGTAGTTCCATATCCGCATTTCAAACTTAATTTCCAAAAAACACATTTTTGAAAAATGTATGTTTGTCCATATGTCTCCCTGGGACAAAAATAATTCAAAAACGCGTTGAGCTCGACGAATAAAATTTTTTGTACGATCTTCACACCACATTTGCAGGTCTCTATCAAATTTTGAGCAAAGTAGGTTCAGAGAAAATTTATCTCTCTGGCTGTTCCAATATAAGCTAGCATGATAACTGCAAAACGAAAAGTAATCGATACATAAAATTCGGTCAGTGATTCAAGTATCTACAGTGTTCATACCTATTAAATCTTGAGCCAATTCCAGCAAGTGATTGACTCTGTCAGTTCACACTGTCAGAAGCATGTAAGAACAATATCTCAAAAACGCAAACTAAATTTGAAATATTTATTTCAAATTTAGCACTAAATGCTGGGACAACAAGTGTAGATTTATGTTGCTTTTTTGTTTCAATCGATTTGGAAGAACACGTTTAAAATCTCAAGTCGATTTCCGAATCTTATTAAACGAATGACAGGTATTATTCCCCACGGATCACACAATATATTCAGTAAAAATGCCAAATATTTCGTGTTGGCATTTTTCACTTCAATGATTAATATTTCGTAGTTATCATAAGCTAATGCCACACATCTCTTTTCTCAGAGATAGTACCTTTATTAGAATGTATGCGAGAAAATTTTGAGGAGGCCACTCCGGCTAGTTTCAAGGTCGAAACTACACTTTCAATATATTGTAACGCCTCGATCTGGTCCGATCAAATAAGGGGTAGCGTTTTACAATTAAGTACTTTATTTACGGCTTTAAGTTACAGGAAAAAAAATATTTATCATCTAGGTTAAATAAAATGTCCATGTGGAACCCCACAAGAATAGTTCCTCGAGATCTTTGGGAGAAACTCACAAGAAAAGTTAACCAGCCGTCTAAGTCTAGCGCAGGTACCGGGGTTAGTTCTAGGAATCCACCGAATTCCTCGGGTGGAATCTGCTCTCGAACACTCGGCGTCTAAGTCTCGCCTCTCTCTTCTCTCCAAAAACCTCATCTTTTTCTCTCTTTCTTGGACCCTCGATCTTCTCTCCATTGGAGCATTTTGGGCTGCCAATTCTCCAATCGTCGTTCAGCAAAACTTCAATGGTCTACCGTTGACCGCAGGAATGTTCATGGAATGTTCACTACGGGAAACAAAGCAGGCTGCACATCTGTGTCGCAGACACGATTAGTGCACGGGTGGTCCTTTATCTTGACTCCCTCTAAAGGGCTAGATGTTCGTTCTTAGAAGGAGGGTTGTCCATCTGTAAGTAATTACATCGCCATAAAATCTAGACATTGAGGAGTCCAGTCTGGAATTGGCAATTATGGAGCGTGTGAAAAAAACATACCATGATCAGGCCGGGAAGAAGCTGAATCGTTACAGTATAGTGTGGTCATTGCACATAATTGTACTTGTGTACCTTTTAATACCTAAAATGGGTCGATCTTATTTTAGCCCACCTTTGGTGACTTTTTCAAAATCTCGCCAAATAATCAACGATAATGATTCCAAAATGGCAACTCTGACAACATCTGAAAAGAATACTTCAAATACTTTCAACTTGGCGAGATTTTGAAAAAGTCGACCGAGGTGGGCTAAAATGGGATTTTACCCTTGAAATAACAAACGCAACAATATGCATATGGTACTTTTCCATAATACCGGAGCAAGCGAAAATTCGCTAATAACGATGCAACCGCCAAACGGAATCTCGCCGCCGGTAACCTTCTGCCGCCACATTTTTAAAAGTAAGTCGAGGTCATTTTGTCACCTGCGCCAAAATGGCGACTGTGTGCTGCCCTCAAAAAATGTGCTTGGCGAGATTTGTGACGGTATAATGGAAAAGTACCTGCATAATAGTACTTTCAGCATCAATATTGCACCAACTGTTTTCTTGACAAATAGATATCGAATGCTATAAATAATTAGATATTCTAAAATTATTATTAAATATATTAACAGAAATTATAGGACAGTTAAATGTATTAACAGAATTATAGTCTTGCAGATATTCGTCATAACATGCTTTCTTATTTTTTCCCATGTCCACTGCCACACCGAACTCTATACGATCTTTCATTCTCAATAAGCAGAAGGTATTTTGCAATAAAACCACAACGTTTTTCATTATTCTGAATGCCGGGTAATATCATGAAAATATTGCACCAATGTTAGGCATTGTGTGCTAATAGGTTTGCAATTATGACTAAATGTTACAATATAAAAATGATAAGGTAGATAGATAAGGTTATGACGATGTAATACACGTTTCCACTTTAGTAGAACATAAAATAAAATAAATTATTTTAATGTTAAATATACTTTTATGCTACAAAATATCGATTACACATTTTTGAACCTAAATTTTGCTTAAAAATATGAATTACCTTTAATATTCTTATAAAACCTGCAATACGAAAACTATTGATGAGTGTTTTATTCCAGGAACGATTGAAAGGAAGGTTAGGTACAAATTTTGAAAGAATTGTAGAAGAAACAAGATGGTTTAAAGACTCAGGAAGTATTCTGAAAACTATGACAGAACGTTTGGAAGACACCAATGCATCGAATGCAAATGCTCTGACAAAGGACAAGAAGAATTTAAGAAAACTGAAGCATGATGTGCTGAAAACTTCCGTAAAACTTCAAGAGCAGAAAAAGATGATATCCGCTATTCCGTCACACAACATGGAACTACAGCATGAAAAAGAGGAACAAGATTACTTGGAGGAAGAAAACAAGCGGCTAACTGACCTAAAAGAAAACACAAATCGTCGTTTGTTAGAACTGAAGCAAGAGTTTAAGGATTCCCTTAAACATTTGCAGAAGAATGAAAGTCAAATAAAGGAATTGGAAGATGAAATTGCTTCGGCAGACGATTTGCGGGACTATTTGGCAGTAATTTTAGACTCAGCCAGAAATATAATAGCTGAGGAGGTCAAGCATTCAATAATTAAGACTTATGATGGTCCTCCAGAAAGGAAGAATGTTTTAATTGACCTTGATTCTCTTTTTAAAGAAGCAACTAAATGCATTTATGAGGAAACCACACAAGATCACCCACCAACTCTTGCTTGAAATACTCTTCATAAAGCAAGAAAAAGATAAATTATATTCTAAAATAATTCCTAATAAAAAGCAGCAATCTGAAAATTAGTTATAATCTTATTCATTAACTGTGGGATACAAAATTGAAAATAATCCTTTTATGCATTTCTTATTTAAGCTGTACTGAAATTTCATTTTCACCCATAAAACCATAGGGGGGGGGGTGCTCTCCCTAAGATCTCCAAGGTATATATGTATCAAATTCAGTATATAATTATATTTATTATTTGTTTATAAATTTGTATTCATGTATAGAATTTTTTGGTTAAGCATGTTTGGATACAAAGTAATGCATTTTGAAATTTTCCTTCTAAAAATATTTCAGTTTATCAAGTTATATATTTCAGACTTGACATGGATCAGCAAAAAATAAATGAATAAAATTTTTTCATTAAATAACTAACTGTGTCAAACATAAATAATAAGAAACAAAATATGATTAAATGAAGAATACAATGATTAAATTTACACAAAAAGTGTCTGAGATTTCAAAAACATTATAGAATTATTACATACAAAAGAATAAATTGTTCTAAAAAAATCCGATTCCCAGAATACTGAAATCTTTATTTTTTTATGTGTTTTCTTCCTTGTAAATACAAACTGGCATTACATTTAACAGTTTTCATAATCAACAAAGCATATTCCTTTCATGTAATACATTTCTTGTCAAAATGAAGAAATACATATCTATATATTCTTTGGTAATAATCCCTTTCCACAGAGATTTTGCTTTTCCTTGCCAGCTACTTTCAGTAAGCTGGAATTCAGCTGATCACTCATAGTTATTTAATCAAAATAAATGATAACAAGCAAGGTTAAGTATGGCTATATAATGCAACTTAAGATACAAGCAAGATAATATTCCATTGAGATAATATGAAGGATGTGATTTATTTCTTATACTATAAGGGATCCCTATCTAGATGGGTGTAATCCTGTTGACAATATCTCAGATCTGATTAGCACAGAATAACCAATAAAAGTTCTAGTAGAAAATATGTACATTGGCATTGTTTTGTTTTAAAAAAATATGTATATTATTTACAATACATTTTAGATGTAATATATAACAGCAGAAGTTTTATTGGAATGTTCTCTATCTATAATATTCACAAACATAAAAGTAAAAAAAAAAATGCTAAAATCGGAATGAAAAAAAAAATGCAATGGCAAAATTTGGAAAAGCTTTAAAAAAAAAGGCCAGATAATTTTAGTAATAACCTTCAATTTGATTCATAAAGGGAGAGTAGTATGATTGAATAATTAGCACTAATACAAAATAGTAAGCCTTAGTTCAGTAACTTTTGCTATTTGTTCATATACTGACAGCAAAACCTTTGTTTATATTTAGATAAATTAGTGAGTTGAAATATAAAAATAACTTGCCTTAGTCACTAGATGACAAAACAGAAGTTAGGATTTCTGCAGCCAGTAATAAAGGAGACTCGGACAGATAGATAAAAGGGACTCAAATATTTTAAAACTTTGCTTAGCATTTCAGAGTTTACTGTGGATGGTCCAGATGTCGCCAATTTGTTTATTTTTTGTATTGCCAAATCTAACTACTGCTAATATGTGTACAGTTCTCTCTGGTAAACCCTGCGTGAAGCGGTAAACATAATAATGTATTTTTTATGGGGTATTGATACATGCACTTGCTATGGATGTATCAATACATAGTGAGCCATCGCTCAATTTGTTTGCTACTTGGTGATAATCATTGATGACAATCCACATTAAAGTAAATATCCCCACATTACAGACATCAATGGATTGTAATATGTATTGATATATGACTTTCTCTAAATACTTAATAATCAAATTTTTAATCAATACAAATATACTCAAACTTATTCATTTTCAAGATTAATACCTAGATGCTAAATGCAAGAATAAATACTTGTATCTTAATCAAGTGTCAGCAAATACTCATAATAAAACAAACCTGCCAAGGATGCGAGATTTATTGGGTATTTTTGGATTAGGTAGGCATAAGCAAAAGGCATTGCCAAATAATTTAAATCTCCTCCAGAGAAAAAAAAAAAAAAAAAAAACGACCTTGTGTATGTCAAATATTAGGATTTTTTAGGGGGGGGGGTAAAAGTCTGAAATATGACTATGTATAACAATGACAAGCAGATAAGTATAAAGTTTACAATTGATATGTAATCAACTCAAAACTTCACCATTTGATGTGACTATTATGTAAGTAAATAAAAATCAATGTGCCAGATAGTTAAATCTCTTTCATTTTAAAAACACATTCACCATTTTCATTTGCATCTTAAATCCTTAACTACCATAGGTATATGTACATAAACCTGTATAATCTATGTGATATTATTGTGGTTGTATATCTGTTATATATATATATATATATATATATATACCTTGAAAATCTTTAATATCTTTTTTTATAATTTGTAGAAACTTGTAAAATAATGCTCATTGCTTTGCAAAGTAATAATTTGATCTTTAAAGAAGTTTCACAAATGAAAGCTCATAGAATGAGACATGCACAGACATAAAATCAGGTGATTATTGAAGAGCAAATTCTGTAATATTTCATTAAAAGGATAAGACATAAATGACATTAATTTAAGACATAATAATAAATGTGTTATATAATTAAAAAATAATTTATTGCTTCTAAAATAAATATTACTTTATATAAACACTTATGGTATATAAGTTATTAAATTTTCTACTGGAATAAGATCAATTTCCAACTGAATATCAGAGTGATGTTTTGAGTAATGCATATCAAGCTTCTTTTGTAAAAGATAACCCTTACCACAAATTTCACATTTATAAGGAAAGTTCAGTTCTCGGTCACCATGATGATATGAATGATGCTGTACAAGATTTTTCCTTTGGATATAAGATTTACTACAAAATTGGCATTTAAATGGCTTGTCACCTGTATGTAATTTATAATGTCTAATGAAACTTGTCTGGTACTTAAATATTTTGCCACAAAAATCACAAATATAGTTTTCTTTCACTTCAGGATGCACTTTGCGCATATGTTTTAAAAGAAATGTTTGTGAACAGAAGCATTTTTCACATGACACACATTTATATTTAGAAGAGTTAAAATTTTCATAATGCTTATCTAAATCTTTTTCTCGCACAAAGGAAGATTCACATTCATTACATTTAAAGGGTTTTTCAGTAGCATGGACTAAATAATGCCTTTCTAAGTTGTCTTTACGGCCAAATTTTAAACCACACAAGTCACAACAGTGAGGTTTCTGATCAGAGTGTACAACACTGTGCTGTCTCAGTAACCATTTCGTTGAAAACTTTTTTTCACACAAAGGACAATGATACTGCTTTCCTTTCAAGTGCAAATCACAGTGTTTTGTCAGCTCAGATTTGAATCTATAGGATTTTAAACACACATCACAGTGAAAAGGATATTCTTTTTTATGAGTAAGCTTATGATTTTGCAAAAGATGAAAAAAGAAGAAATTTTGGTTACATATTTTGCACATATGTAGTCTTTTACCAACATGGGAGTTATTATAATGATCTTCAAGAAAGGTTTTCACAGAAAAAGTGATGTTGCAAATTTCACAAGCATAACATAATGCATTTTCTGCATTTGGAATAATTTTCATATGCATTTTTTCATGATCTGACAATAAAGGTTTGTTAGAAAAGCTAGCAGAACACAAATTACACACTTCCTTGTCTGTATGAGCTGTGGCATGTTTAAACCAGAGGTAACTGAAAAAGAATTCTTGACAACAAACTTTACACACATAAGGTTTCACTTTTTCATGTGAATTCAAATGGTTTTCTAAATCTCGTCTGTTGATGAACTGTGCGTCACACAGGATGCATAAGTAACAGAAGCTTCCTTCTGTCAATTCTGTATGAGTTTTTTCATGTTTATTTAGCAATTCTGTACTAGAAAATACATGGAAGCAAGCATTGCACACAAGATTTTTAAATATGTGTTTTCGAAGATGATTCTGATGACGAAATTTAGAAAAATGGTGTTTATGACATATATCACAAGAATACAGTTTATCAGAAGAGTGTAAAGCAGTGTGCTTTTCTAGATTGATTTTAGAAAAGAAACTTTTTTCACATTGTGTGCATTGATACGGTTTATTAGCGATGTGTTTCACATAATGCCGCTGCAAATCTATTAGTTCTGGAAATTTTCTTTTACAAACAGTGCAAACAAAATCCTGATCTTTAGACGCTGATGAATCAGGCGAGCCTTCTTCATTATAAATTGGATTCCCCTTAATATATGAAATAAACACTGGCTTCCCGCATGACATTTGCGGTGTATAGAAAACTTCTTTGTATTACAGAAGATAATACATATAAAATCTATAGAATATATTTTCGATGGTTATAATTAAATAATTTTACGGTAGCGATTGTGAATAATGGAAGTAAAATCTTAATGAAAGGAAGGAAGGATGGAGGTTTGTTTCCGGCGTATGCTCCGTTGTTTGGATGCTTGTTTGTTTACATTTAAGCGAATACGAATGCCATTCCACAAGAAAACAAAATGCAATGTAAATATATCAATTTGATTGCTTGATTTATTTCTGTATGATTGCTTTCACTTGAATATTTTCCTTCAACAGTTTATTTTGTTAGAATTGAATAACTGTCCCTTACAGTTTTAGAAGCCAATGTAGAAAATTTTAAGAAATTTCAACGTCAAAGTTCTTTTTTACATTCATTAATCTTTATACTTGGCTCATATCTTTCTAGTGATATGGTCAATGAAGCATGGAGTATATTTTAAAACATTAATTTTTATCATCTGAAATTTTTAAAACACGGTATAATTTATTTAGTTGCAATTCGATTGAAAATGCAACTCGACTAAAATAAGCAAAAATAAATAAATAAATAAAAAATAAAATAAAAAATCTAGAATCAGTAAAACAGAAAATATCTCAAGGTATTATTTAGACGAAATCCGTCCTTGATCCGAGCCGAGGAAATCTGCTGGAGTATGAAGTTGGAGGCAGATAAAATTCAAAAATTCTAGGGAAACATGAGTTTGAACAGCCATCAATCAATATATCCCAAATTATTTCAAGTTCAAGAACAGATGAGTGATGGCTTCTATGATCTTTCTAAGCGAAGCATTCCTTCAACTTTCCATTGCAAAACCGAACTTTTTTTTTTTTTTTTTGGATAAAAATTTAAGAAGCAATAATATGGAGTGAATCACATTAGTGGTACAATCTTGGAACTGCAAATGGATTGAAATATTTTGAACATTTTCCTTCTTCTGGGAGTGTGGATATGTGTATAAACTGATGAATTTACCGGAAAAGTATGGGTATCCGGAAAGTTGTGGGTTTGGTACTTTCCATTGATGACGGGATGTACTTCATTAGAGAAGGGTTGTACCGTGACCGATGATATCCCTTAGGACTCAAGCACAATTTCCGTCAGAGTTGCTTTTGCGGCGGTCCGGTTATTTCGTATTTATTATCCGTGTGCCTTCGAGCTGGTTAAAGAATCAGTGACATGACTTACCTCATTTAAGTTTACCCACAGAAAAGTAGAATACTTTAAAGTTATTTTTTTCTTAATTTGAAATTAATTTATTATAAAATTTTGTTATTAATTTATTTCGAATTAATTACTAAATGAGGCATTTATATGAAATCAGTTTTTATCAATTAATTTATCAACTCACTAATGTGTTCTTATAACATTAATGTGTCAACACCACGTACAAGTGTACAGAATTCTGAAAGTAAGCATGTCATGAAATAGACGGAAATTCTATTAAAAAAATTAAATTTTTGTAAACATGAGCTTAACTTAAATTAAATCTGTGTGCTAAGTATTCTTTGATTTCTTATTCAAACAGAATGTAAATTTGTGAATAAAATTTTAATTACATGCGTTACGTTGAGCACATGTTTTAATACAACGTAACTAATCAAGTCTAAGAATTAAGAATTCAAAAACTAACTAAATAAACGATTTCAATTACACACGATGTGCCCGAAGAACACTCTCCCAAGTACTAAGCCATAATCGATGCTGCAAAATTGTCGTAATTGATCAAGAACAAGTATATTCAAGTCAGTAATATCTCCGCACATAATGTTTTAGTTGAAAGTACACTACTTACTGTAAAATAATGCTATCATTATTATAAGTTTATACTTAATACGAGAGTTAAAAAATGCTATTTTTAATTATATAAGTAAAAAATTTAATTTTGCTGAAACTAAAGAAGGGAAACTATACAAAACAAAACAAAAAACACCTCATTATTTTTTTCAGCCTTGAAATTTTTTTATATTACAAGAAAAACAAATACTTAAATAATTTTCCATCCTATATGATTTGATCCATAATTTTCACACCAACAAAAAATCGTTTAAAGGATTTCAAAGTAAATACAATAATAATAAGCATAGTTCTCTTTTACAAAAATAACACTTTAAAAAGAAAAATAGAAGAATAATTATTTTTTGATAAAGCAAAATAATAAAAATAATAATAAAATCGCTCTCTATATATAATAATAATAACAATAACAATAAAATCATAGCCGAGCCAAGCATATTTTTGAAAAAAAAATGCCAAAATGTTTTCAGCTTTAAAAAAATGCTGTTTAAAATAATTTGTAAACGAAACTTGAAAGAAGTAAGGTATTGGAATTTATATCATGAATAGCTGTTATTTCCTGCTTCCATAAGTAGAGAAAAAAAGTTTTATCAATAAACATAATTTTTAAATATTCTTAAATTCTGCTATTTATGATAATGATATTTTTTTTTATCGTCTGCAACGTTCCCAATAACATTTTTAATGCTTTAATTTTTAATTTTTCTACTTAAAAATACATCGAAAAGCAATTTTTTAATTAAAAGAAAAACAGTGGCCGTTTATATTTTATTATGCTAACTAAGAATTGTTATATTTGTTATGTAATATCTATTTTTTTCTTTAAATTTTATTTTTCAATATTTTATTGATTTAAGTTATGATTCGCTAGACGTAAGTTAACAAACAGTATTCCATTCTGAGCTAAATTTTCTTTAAAATTTATTAATGACTACTTTATCTCATATTAATATTTCAATATCATCACTGTTTGAATTTAATTTTATTTGAAATACAGATCTCACTTAATATTTCTACTTTTTATAAATTCCTGTCTAATTAGTTTTGATTTTCTGAAAATATCAACTAAATTAAATTCTTCAAAACTGCATTTTTAAAGAAATTTATTTTTATAATTTTTTGTGGCAATGTTTGAAAAAGAATATTTATAAAGATTATTTGTGGAATTCTGCTAATCTTAAATGTTTCGGAAAATTCGAATAACATAAAGAAATTAAAATGGTAAGGCATAATTTCTTTTAAAAATGTTTCATTGTTATTTTTTTTCTCAAAATTTTATCATGATAAATTTATATCGTTCCACTTTATTGTTAAAATGTCTATAATTTTTTTTCAAAATGTTTATGCTGTCTATATAAAATTTACATTTTAATCGGTGAATTCTGCTGCCGACACGAAAAAATAATTCCTTAATTTTTAAAAAAATCTTATCTGAAAAAGATATAAAAGTTATTTCAATGTCAATTACTTTCACACGATTAGTCAAAAGTTGCAGAAATATCCATCTATTTAAGGGGGGGGGGGACAATGAGTCGTAATGTTAAAGAGTTTGTTATTTTTATAATGTAAACAGGCAATTTAAATGACAGGCTTTAAATTTAAGAAAACAAAAATAATGTTTTGCCTATTTTTAAATGAGGATAACAATGTGCTTATGGAAAAATTTGCATATTTTTTTGCCGGAAGTGAATTAAATTATAAAGCAAATATTTTTTGAAAAAATTAATTTAAAAAGAAATTTAATCTTTAAGTATTTTTTCGATTTTTTTTCAAACATGATTAGAAACAATAAAATTCAATTGATCCAAATTTTCGGACAAACCATAAATGCTTTTTTCTTAGGAAAATGAATTAAAATTTAAATATGAATAAATTGCAACTATTTATATTTTAAAAAGCTGAATTTTTAGAAGACAATTTTTCTTCCCTCATATAATATGAAAATATTTTACTGATTTTCCTTATGTTCAAATTTGCATAGTTAATTTTTCTTTATGTATAAAATACTCAATTGCTTCATATTTATAACAAACTGATTTAACGTTTTCTTGGAATATTTAACAATAGTTCTGCACCTGTAAATTCATTGTTGATATGATTTTCATTTACTCTAAAGTAGCTACCAAACGGTTTGTTAGGAATATTAGATGTGCTAAATTTCAATTAATATCTTATACACAACTTGATGTTCCAATTTCAGTCAACAAAGTGATTTTGAGCGTCAAATTACGACTGATTATAGACTACGTTACTTTAGTAGTCTTCCTTTTTTTTTAAAAAAAAAAAATTATAGAGTACACGAATTTTTTTTAGGAATCAAGTCTCATAGCATCATTATGTTCTTACTTAATTACCTGGACAATTTATCCGTTAATTATACATTTTTTCCAAGGATTCCGTTTTTTCCCCTTTATACGCAGTATAAAGAAAATATAGTAATAGTCAAATAATTCGAACTCGAGTTTTTGACGAATTTCCATGTCTCCATACTCCTTGAGTTCGAAGAACATACTCTTGAAAAATGTCCATCTGTCTGTTTGTATTACTGTGACAAAAATATTTAAAAAACACTTTAATTTAGACAGATGTAATTTGTTATGCCAAATTTGCAGATTTCTTACAAATTTTGAGCAAAATCCTTTCAGAGGCAGTTTGTCCGGTTGCTCCGATATAATTAAACACGGTAACTTCAAAACGAAGAGAGTTAGACAGATAAAATTCAATACACGGAATTCACATCTATAGTCTACATATTTTGAAATTTCTCAGCAAATTCAACAAGGGATTGCCTATCTGTCTGTCTATATTTTTAGAAACATGTAAACATGATAATTTAAAGACACATTGACTTATATATTGCAAGTTTGGTTTGGATTTTTGTGATTGCAATTACAGTTCTGTTCCAAATTTTTTTTTCAAACGGTTGAGAAAAATACCTCTAAAATGTAAATTAGATTTTTAGTTACTTTTAACCACATACCAAGGTTTAATACTCGTGTAACTCGCCAAAAATTGCACGACAGACTTCGTAAAATTGCAACATTCAAGCCAAAAGTTAATAACTTGTAATTGTTGTACATCATGCAATGCATTCTCGGAGATAACACCTTTATTATAGTGTATGCGCGAAATTTTCAGAGAAGCCGCTCTCAACAGTTTATACCTTTTGTAAATAGTGTAGATTCATACTATTAAATGATTAATTTATCAATTAAAAAGGTTTTAATTTCATTGTAAAATCAAAGTCTATTGCTAAAAATTATATAAGAAATTATTTTACAAAAGTTGACCAAATTCCGGAAAAATTTTATAATAATCAAATGGGTATAAAAAGTCAACTTTTTAAATTTAAAAATAGTATATAAATCAGTTTTGGGCATTAATATTTTAGGAGTTACCGCGGTAAAAGCCAAGAAGTAGCTTCATTTTTATTAATTAAAAGTCCAGTTTCATCACTTTCGATTGTACATTTTTACCAATGACTTTATCAATATAGTCATATTATTCAAAAATTAAGCCGTTAGTAATAACAAAGAAACATGGATATGTATGGTTATTTGTTTTTGGTGCATATCTGTATCTGCTGCCTCTCTATAGATCAATTCAGATCAAACTGGTTGACTTGCAATTCCAGAATTTTTGGGGTGAAAATTTGCATCTTGATGTTTTCGAAATTTTAATTGCAGTTCTAATTAATTTAAACTTATTAAAGATTTTTACAGTATTCCATAATAACTTGAAAATACAATTGAATAAAAATAATTTGCACTTGCTTAAAAAATTTTTAAAATCTTTTTTGTTTTCTCGTATACTTAGTACGGAAAAAGTATGGAAATCTTAAACTGAATCGGTCTTGAAATTTCGATGAAGCTTCACATTGTAATCTTCCCTGAGTTCGAAAAACATATTTTTATAAAATGAAAGTTTGTTTGCCTGTGACAAAGATAACTCAGAAACGGTTTCTGCTAGACGGTTGAAATTGGTAGATAGTCTGTGACAAATCTGCAGATTTTGACCAAATTTTAAGTAAAATCTATATAGAGAAAATTCGAGTATTCGAATATAAGTTAACATGATAATTGCAAAACAAAGAGATAATAAAATAAATAAAATTTTAATAAAATAAATAAAATTCGGTATACATATTTAACATCTATAGTGTAGACAACAACAAATTTTGAGCCAAATCCAAATCCAAATTGATATTTTTATACTTCTGTTCTTTCAGAAACATGTAAACTCGATACTTCAAAAATTCCATGACTTAAATATATCAAATTTGGTATGGGATTTTGTGACAAATGCTGTTTTGTATCAAAATTTTGTGTCAATCGGTTGAGAAAAATGTATCTAAACACAAATTCGATTTTAGATACCAATAATTCTTGCCAGGGATTGATCGCGGATGACACGATAGATTCGATAAACATGCTAAATATTCTCTAAAAGCCAGTATTTCGTAACTGTTGTACACAAAGTCTATGTAAGGCGTTGACAAGTTGTTTAGAATGTATGTGAGAAAATTTTGGGGAGATCAATCTCGCTGGTTTAATGATATCTTTTCTCATGAATTTTTTCTTAGAATGCTGACTTTTAAAATATGCCTGATTTTTGCTTATTTTTCGACAATATATTTTTTATTGCTCGAACTTTAAATTGTTTTTACTGTCTCATCAAATATTTAGTTGTATGATTTTCTTCCATTGTTAGGAACGTGAGATAAAAGATTGTGTAGCATACATCTCTATGTATATTAAAGAATGTATATGAGTGTTTTTGTTTTCTACAGAGCAGAACATGTCACCGAAAGCTACTAAATTCAACTGATGTATATATTTTTAGAACTGGAATATACACTTCGGAATTTATTATTTTATTTGACGAATAAAAAACAATTAAGCGAAAATTTGCTGTTTTCCTGATATTTTCAAAAATATCATTGCATAAAAAGAATTCCTAAATGTTTATTAAAAAAATATCGTGTTTTTTTTTTAAACATTTAAATGTCATATAATTCCTTTCTAAATTCTGACGGGTTTTTTTTTGAAAATTTTTTTTGGAATAATTTTTATTATTATTATTTTTTATTATTTCAATGTGATAAATATAAGTTAATATGATATAATAATATGTATATAGTTATGGTTTATAATAATATATAATAATAATAGGTTGAATATATAATAATAATATATATAATTATAGTTTCCATCAAAAATTTCACTGCATGATTTTCTTCTGTCGTTGAAAGCTAAAAAGAAACGCATCTGAGCTGTTTACATGTGGAATAAATAAATGAAATTCCATGTACATAAATAAAAAAATTCGTAATTACAAAACAGACTATTTAGGTTGTTACATTTTTAACGACCCTGTAATGTCAGGAGATTCCATTTAAAAGATTCGTGCACTCAAAAAAAAAAAAAAAACCAATTTAATACGACTGTAATGTTTGACAGCATTCAGTGACAATAAATATTTTGTTGAGGAAATAATGTACTTCAAATTATATTTGAAATTAAATACAGCATATATATTAGCTGCTGGTCTGCTATTGTAACATTAGCTGGGTGGCTAATTTCTACTAATAATAAAGATGAAAGTGTGTGTGTGTGTTTTCCTGGTCAAACTTGGCACATATGTACTTTGGAGGTTGGAAATGCGCATCTTGGAGCGTTGACAAAATTAAATCAAAATTTGAATTTTTAAAAAAATAAATAAAGTTTTTGGAATTTTTACGCAATGACTCCCCCCCCCAAAAAAAATATTGCATAAAAGATACAAAGAAAATTTTTCGTAATGATAGAAATTTAGTAATTGTGGATATTTTTGCTACATTCCGATAATTTTTAAGAATTTTCGACTAATTTCCAACAATTGATTACGCTACTACCTTACAATTCGAATGTTCTTATTGTTTTATCAAAAATCCCATTTTCCATTGCTGAAACTAAAGATGAAAAATTCTGTTTAATATCTGTGACGTTTACAAAAGTAATAAAATTAAAATAAATAAATTAAGTTGCAATATCGCAAAATTTGGAAAATAGACGGATTCAAATATTTGCAATATATATATATATATATATATATATATATAAACACCTGGTGAACAAGATGGTCACTTGATACGACTTGTAATTAATGCTATGAAAACTCTTATCTAAAATACTATATTGCTCGTAAAATTGCTTTTTTTTAACAAATAGAATTTTTCAATTATATTCCATTTTCATTAATTATCTAAAATTTAAGCAAGGAATATTTTTCAAACGCATAACATATTAATAATGTGATATAATAATAAAAAGGAATATTAAAATTAAAGTATAATCATAAAAAATTTCAAAATAAATTTCTAAGAACGAGGTTTATTATAAGGAATATTGGAGACTTAGGCAAAATTCAAAAGTTAACATCCCTTTCAAAAACAGATGTAAAAATGTAAAAGAAATCTCATTTATGTACTACTAGCCGCCTTTGGCGACCAGCTGGTTCGCCATGAGTAAAGCGTTCTAAAATTTTCAATTAAATCACATATTCATTAGCCTTGAAGTAATTCCGGGCATTGATTGACCTGAAATTAGTATTTTCTTTAAGATGATGGACGGAAAGTTCTAAAAGTACACCTTTTCCTAGTAATATTCTTTAATTTTATAAATCAGTCAGTTTCAACCATCGGTTATGCTTCCAAAATATTAAAAAAAATTTCGATGATGTTGCCAAAATATTAAATACGTTTTTTTAAAGAAAGCGAGAAAGGGAAAAAAAGTATTAAATTAATGATACAGATATTGCAAACGATTACATAAATATGCCATTAAGTCGGGATTTCAATGCATATCCTGTCTAAATTCCATCAGGTTTACCGTAAATAAAGAAGATTTATTGAGTTAATGATATAGATATTGCAAACGATTGTAGAAACCTTTGCTTTGCATTTATTTTTCAAAGAAAATATCACATTTTATATTTCTTTTATTTTATCCAGTCACGTGCTGAAAGTTGCATTTCTGTAGATTTATTTTGCGATGATATTTTTTTTATTTGAACTTCCGGCATTCTTTTATTTTATCCAGTCACGTGATAAAAACATGATTAAAATATTTCTTTAAAAATTCATTAAAAATAGAAGTTTACATTATAAATTAAAAAACTGATACCATTAGAAAGCTAATTTTTTAATCTTTAAATTGATATAAATATCATGTTTGTGCAATAATATTTTCGGAAGTTATAGCGGAAAAACGTCGAAATTTCGCTTAAATTTTAATTAATTCAAATTCTAATTAAAAATTCGAAAAAAGGGCTCCGAGGTGCACATTCCGGACCTCCAAGGTATACATGTACTAAATTTGGTAGCTGTAGGTCCAACGGTCTGGCCTGTAGAGCGCCAACACACACACACACACATTGAGCTTTATTATAAGTATAGATATAGATATAGAATAGATATCGATTACGTGGTATCCGGCGCGGTGCTGCCGCAGAAGAAATAATTTTGGAAATATCATTTGGAATTTCAAATAACTCTCTTGTTTAATTAGGAATGATAGAAAGAATATTATTTATTTTCGTATCTGAGATGAATACATTCATTGAAATTGAAGGATATGTAAAGGGGAAGCGTAAATAATATTCATTCTATTTCCTTACCTTATTATTCAAGACTTTATGGTTGGAAATATTTTTTTTTTGTTTTTCCATTATCAACAGAAACAAATAAGTGTAAGTAATAAGTATTCGAAGTTTCATCGCAATCGGATGAGCGGTACGACAGCGCATAAGAGACATACAGACAAACATTCATTTTTATTTATATAGATTATAGTAATTAGTCTGAAAATAAAGTAGCTGGAATTCAACTAACAGTAAGAACTAGTGCTATTTGTGTAGAAAATTTTTCCTAAAAAATTGGATTTTTTAAAAAATATTTAAAATTATGGTTTTTAGATTGTAAATTATAATATAAAATACAATAAATACAACAAAATTATTTGGAAATCTAATATATTTTGAGAGATAGGAAAATTTGTAGCAAATTTTAATGAAAGTTATAAGATGATGAATGAAATAATAATATAATATAATAATGAATGAAATGAACCAAAATTTAAGAAAATTTTGAGGTTTAAAGGAGTTATAGGTAAAAGTGCACGTACATATGTATTTTTCCTTAAATTCCCAGCTTAATTTTTCTAAAAACACATGTAAATGAAAAAGTATTTCACCAACGGTGAATTTTTTGTTTTATTTTATTGCCCATATAATTTAAAACACACGCTGAAATTTTTATGTAAATACCTCTGTTACTTTTTGAGATGTCATGATAGCGGTGGAGAATTTTTTATGGAAGTTAAAAGTTTTAAGAAAATTGAAAATAAAGACAAATTTAACTGAAAAATATTCCCCTGGATGATAGGTCATGTCCTCCTTTTTCTAGAAAAGATAAACTGTTTTGGAAAGAGGAAAATCTGAACTACAAGAAATAACGATTAAAAAAAAATCGCCAATGTGGAAGATAACCAGTGTTTTTAATGTAGTCAGATACCTTAATTACACAAATAATCTTTTTTTTTGAAAATCCAATGCATTTACGAATGTCCTATTTCGATCTTAATAACTAATTTAATCGCATTTCGTGACTTCTTATATAAAAACTTGGGGTTTATATGAAGAACATATAATGAATTTCCTTTCAGGCACTCCGTCGGAATATGCCACTAGGACAAAACTTCGAAAACTTCCAAACAGCAGCATCAGATGCTACCAGAATTCTCATAAGAAACATCAATGCCGAGTGGCTTAGATTGGAAAAACACAAACAGCTTTTAGATGCGAAAGAGGAAGAAAGGGTTTCATGCCAGGAACGTTTACGACATTTGCATGAAAATAAGAGTACCATTGATAAACAATTGATATCGGCAGAAAGAAGAACACAGTCTCTGAAAAATTCACACAGTGAATTAAAGCGAACCCTTAATAATTTTCGAAGACAAGAAGATAAAGCTTCGAGAAATTTCAGTTCCGAAAAACAAATGTTAAGCGAAAAAATTGCATACTATCAAGCAAAATGGCGGGAACGCTATGAATCACGTTATGCAAACAAGCCTTTAATTCAAGATTATGAGAAGGCAAAAAATACCTTAGCAGATAAAATGGAAGAACTAAAGATTTTGAAATCAGCTCTTCACGGATGTAGAGCTGATATTTTCAAAGCCAAGTGTGAGAGAGGTAAAAGAAACGCAGAAGAAAATGGATTTTATCCTTTGGAATCTTTTATAATTCGCATAGCTAGCATCGGAGCTGAGGTAAAGAAGTTAGAAACAGAAGAAAATCAATTATTGAACGAGATCAGGATTTTGCAGCTGGAAATTAATAACAAAGAGAAACTGGCGCAATTGAAAGCACAAAATGCCAAGGAAGTTGAAAAGTCAAAGTGTAAGTCATCAATTGAACCCGAAAAGGCCAGGGAGAGTATCTACTTTAAAAAGGCCTCAGAAGAATCTATAAAAAGAAAAGAAATGATGGACAATTCTTATTCTATTCCTCAGAAGATAATACGAACGAGAGAAGATTCATTATTAAATAAATATAGTATCAAACGAACTAAGGCAATTCAAGGTGTTGTAGCACAAACGCCATTGAGACAGAGAGGAAGTGGTGACTTCAAGGAAGGTATTCAAGAAGAAAGAATCGGGAAGAAAGATATTCAGGAAGAAAGAATTAGGAAAGAAGGTATTCATGAAGAAGGAATCAGGAATCGTATAGAGAAACTAAAATTGTATACTCCAAGATTTTTTTCACCACCTGATTTGTCATCAAAGAAGGTCACGAATGATTCCTGTTCCAAAGAAATAAGACGACAAGATAATAGTCTAGGGATTTCTGAAAATTGCCAAACTTCGTATGTTAAAAAGGCATTTTCAAATCAGAGTGATGATTTACAAAACAATAAATCAGGTAATACTTCAGTAAGAGCATCACATGTGTCTCAAGCTCAGCTTCAGACTCTGAAAAATAAAACAATACATAACGTTAAAGAAGTTAATTCTGGACAATTCTATGCAAATCCTTCGAAGGAAACAGCTGTCCAATCTAAAGGTTATGTCGCACCTGATTTTAAAGAGAATAACAAAGTAAACGAAACCAGAATTCATACACCAAGTAAATCTTCAAAATATGAACATTCATTTAAAAGCGGTATTGCTCAAAAATTTCCTGATTTGTACGGGAAAGAAAACCATTTTATTAATGAAATTGAATCAATGAAAGCGTCTCAAGAACTTTCTACAAACAGTGAGAAAGAAATACAATTCGCCTCTGAAACTGAGTCAGATATTTTGAGACAGACATCTGGAAGTAATAAGAATCCAATAGGATTTCAGAAGGAGATTAATTCGCCAAAAGGATCAAGAGAATTTTGTAAGGTGAGTGGTAAAGAACGATCTATTAACGAATTTAGATCAAATAAAATTGAAAGATTACACGTTACAAATGAAGAAAATAATTGGAATGAAATAAATTTAACAACATCTAGTGCTGTTTTTGAATCAAACAGAAATAAGAGTTTTGCTGAAAATACTTTTACAAGAGTACAGGAAGCAAGAAAGGCTGAAGATTATGAAACTTCAGCTTCAGAAATTTTAACAAAACATCAATCATATAGAAATGCTCAAAACATGGATGGTAGCAGAGATCAGCAATTCCGCTATAATGAGCCAGCGAAAGATAATCCAATTGCAGAAAATATTAATGAACATTTCACTTATAAAAAAGATAACAATAAACATCAAAATATCCAGCTTTTTCAAAAGTGTAAAACAAGTTCAATTCCTGCAAAAATGCTGCAGGAACATACTGATAATGTAGAAGAAGAAATGCAAGGTATGAATGAAAACTTAACAAGTATTTATGAAAATGAAAAGTCACTATCTATGAATTCTGCCGTTAATTATGAGCCGATGGATACCAATGACTTTCATGATGCTCAGATCTTAACTGAAGATAATGTTCCTGATAAAAAATGTATGGCTGAGAACACTTTCACTTCAGAATATGAGAATCTCAGATATGATAAGATTTCAGAGAAAATGATTTCTGTAGATGTTGAAGAAAATCAATCATGTTTGAAGGCACCAAATTCTTCCATAATTATTATGGATGAGAGTGAAAATCAGGTTCATGAAAACAATTCAGAGGAAGTAAATCAATCGAAAAATGTTCTACCAACTTCTGATCAATCCAAAGTAGCTTATTCTCACAGAAAGGAGGTATTAGAAGGGATTAGACATAATCAGCCTGAAAATACTTTGCTAACTTTTGATCAATCCAATGTCCCTTATTCTCACAGAAATGAGGCATTACAAGGGATTATACATAATCAGTCTGAAAATATTCTACCAACTTCTGATAAATCCTATGTCACTTATTCTCACCCAAAAGAAGTATCACAAGGGATTGCAGATGATCAGTCCAAAAATATATTTCCAGCTTCAACTACTATATCTGATGTCTCCTATCCTATCATGTCACAAGACTTTGGAAATGAATGTGTAAATAGTATGATAAGCAAAGATAATATGGAGATTCAGGATACAGCAGAAGCTATTCAGATGAAGCCCAATGAAAGACCTGATGATAGCAATGAAAGAAACCTACAAGAGAAAATTGAACCATCCAGTCATATAAATGAAACCCAATTTGATCAAACGCAATCATCAACTCAATTGAATGTTCATGAGTCTGAAGAAATTTCACCAACGAAATACCATGAAGTACTGAGTTCTGGGAATTCATCATTGGTTGAAAATGGAGCATCCTTGAATAAAGTAACTGGAGAAGGGATTCTTCCATGTGGTAGTAGATCCTCAGGGTCCAGTGAAATGCAGTATTACACGCCAAAATCATCAACAGATTTCTCAAGTAAGTTACTACCGAATTTCCACTCACCTGCCATTGGCGAGACCAGAGCACAAACTCCCCAAGAAGCCAGGATGGACTCTAGTCCATTCGACTTTGAAAAACACTTGAAGGTGTTAGGAAACCTTAAGAAAACGCCGCCTTTTGTGTACCAGACACGGCAAATGTATAAAAATGATAACGATTATTCTCCAAAAGAATCACAAAGCAAGTTACCCCAAGAACGGAATGAAATCGGAAAAGATCTATTCAGCACCTTTAGTTTCTTTGAAGGTCCAATGCCTGGAAAAGAGACTAGCCCAAAGGTAAAAGAAAACGAGAAATCGAAAACTGAAGAACCGGGATTCCTTTCTTTTGCTTTAGAAGATTATTTAGCAGATTCACCAGCTTCGCCAGCAGAGGCTGGCAAAGAAAAATCAATGTTTTCTTTTTCATCCGATTCTCCCAAGGCTGGTGTTAAGTCACCTCCGGGTTTCTTTCCCTTGTTTGCCGCAGATACACAGGAAACGTCTAAAGAAGCAAAATCTGGTTTTGTTCTGAATTTTGGTGGCAATGAAAAGGTACAATCTCCAGAAGAAGGATCATCTTTCAAATTTCTTTTTTAAAAACAGATTTGTAACTTGTGTTGAAACATGCAATTTGGCTTATATTGTATCGTCCTGTTTATTTATGTTAAGTAATGCTACAATATCTTAGAAACAGTTATTAGTATTTTTTAATATTATATTTAACACGGCAAATATTTATCATGGCACTTTCAATATTACATTTAACATTTTCTTCTAATACATAATAGCAACTACTTCGAGTTACCAATTTTAACTACCTTGTTAAAACTTATTTCCAAGTAAAGTAGCAGCTACAATGGATATTTTCAGATGCATTTATTGATAAATATTTACTTAACAGATGGAAAGATTGAAATAATTACATGATTTAATGGATCTTTTTTCATTTTGTGTATTTCTTATATTTTATAGTTCAGTTTCTTCGTTGTAATTCGCAAAAGCAAACAAGCAATAAATAAAAATTTTGTCGATGAAATTATTTTCTTTATTTCTTAATTAATAAAATTATCTGTTTTAAAGAATTTTTATTTAATAAGAATTCCATCTCTTGAAGCACTTGGAAGGAAAAAGATAAGCATTCTGTTATCTTTTCAAGCTATTTGTTGTATCATCAGCAAATATCGATTTCTAACATAAATATTATATTTTAATGAAAAAGTTTTCTCCAAAAAATAAATTATTGAATACTAGCCATCTTTGGTGATCAGTTGGTTTGCCAATATCAAGGGCTATTAAAAATTTCAAATATTCTATGTAACTTATTCTTAATAGAAATTCCGACAAAATGTTTTAACTTTCAGATTTTTATAAGTATATAATTCATATCATTTTAGAAGACTTACACCTTTCTGTTACTGTGCTGTATATTTTCCTAATTTTCAGTCTATATCTTTATACATCCTTATATGTCATTGGAAAAAAACAGAAATATTTAAAAATGGGTTACTTTGAAAATATTTTCCTCCATTGTTTGATTTTGAAGCTAAACATTAATTTCAAGTACAGCAAATATCTAAAAAAATATATCAAAACACACTTTGTAATGAAACTTACACAGCATAGAAAAATTAGTCGAATTATCAGATTTTGATCATGAAGGATGCAGAAAATAATCATAAAAAAATATCAGTAACAATAGTACAAACGATTAGCAAATAATTGTTGCAGAAAGCTCTTGAAGTACTATTTTAAAAATTGATTGAAAATAGAAAAACTAATTACACGACAATAGCAATGAAACCATTGAAATTTTTTCAATTTTAAGATGACGCAAAATTCAGCTTTGAGCCACTCAAATATTTCTGGACTTAACCGCAGCTGAACACTCACACACATACACACGCACACAATCTCTCATTTACAATAATTATTATTAGCATTGTTCATATTTTTAAAATAGTAAATTAATACTTTTTCAAATAAATTCAAAAAAATGATACATTGTTAATCAGTAATAATTACTCGAATGTGGTGTCTGGAATGTCATCCTAGAATTGCTTTCGTCATAACTCAACAACCAATACGGAGCTATCCGATTAAAGCCACTATAACTCTGTTTTCAGTCACGTAATAGTGTTCTTCGATGAAAAACGTCCCAGCCATTCGTCAAGTTCAATAAAGTTCGTTTTTATATTCGTTTATATATAGTGTGTGATTTCTTGTGATATGACCCATCGCTAAGTTTTCATTGCAGTAAGGCTTCCCTTAGGGTCCGTAACAGATAATTGATTTGATATATAACTTCGATCAGTAGATGCCTGTTTTTCGAACCAGAGTTAACATGTCTCTACATGAAGAATATATATTTTAATAAAAATCAATTATTAGAATAGATTATAAGCTTTAGGTCCAGCAATTTGTCACTTAGAGAGTCTTCAAGATTTTTTCTACCGTGCATGCGACAATTTACAGTTAATATTCTTGTAAATATTATTATGTTAAAAGTGGACATTTATGCATTGACATTGAACACTTATATCCAAATGCGATTCAATAAGGAAAAATGTTTTACAGACCCTTTCTTTTAAATATTGAGCAACTTAAAATTGCGTTCTTAAACCAACCCATAATTATAAAAACACCTAGGATGATGCTCTATTATGCAATTGGCTTTCTCATTACAACCTTTAATTAAAAAAGGAGCTAATATTTCAATTTTTAAAAATTTTCAAGAATATTTGTGTATATTTTTTAAAAATTAAATGGAAATGTCTTGTATATTACGGATATTTTGATATAACCGGGTTTACACTCGGGCAGTTATAAACAAATAAGCAGCGCATGCATAGAAAACTGAAAAGTGAATTGTTCCGACGGGACAACTATAAGCCATTGTATTGTTTCTTACTGCGCATGCGCCTGTGTAATTTTGAGGGTCTTTTTTTTTTCTTTGCGTGAAAAAATTGACTATTTATTTAGATTGATTCCGACATTTTTTGCTTTTTGTTCTTTCTGAAGAGAATTTATAAGATTTTTTTCCTTTTATTTGTCCTTCATTTTCTACAGTTTTTTAAATTTAAGTATCTTGAACTTTTTATTTTGTATTTTATCATGTTTTTGTATGTAAATATTCATCATTTCAATACGATACGCAATGAAAAAGAGAAAAAAAAAATTCAGGAACTCCAAAATGGCAGTTTATAGCCAAGCATGGAATGCCCGAATCTTTCATATGAAGTTGTGACAAGCTTAAATCAGTGTTTTTCTGCGCTTGCGCTGCCTACTTGCCTTCTTATAACTGGCATAGTGGGATTTCGGAATTGTGAATGCTTAATTTTGATTTAGATATAGTGACAAAATAATGTTATCCACTAAGTATTATGTATAAAATTAATGTTCATATAAGAAATACTTTTTAACACACTGACTGTCACATGATTCTATTGTGACACACTTTCTACGTAATTAGGTGACTTTTTTTCTATCACAGTTAAAAGATCCTAAAAAGGGAATAGTCTATTTAGATTTTTGACATAAATCACAGGCATAGATCATGGCAGTGAGCATTAAAACACTGTCGTGTTGCTACTTGAGGTTCGAATTTTCTTTTTCTTTTCGATGAATACTAAGAATTGATTATAGAGCTAATAGCAGTAGTTTATAAAGGAAGAGTAAAATTTTCTGGGAATATCTTTTATTAAAAGTTGTATGCAATTTAAATTAACATTAGAAGCAGGCAATATTTGTAGATAGTACTAATGCGAACGCAAAGGAATAATAATAAAAGAAAAATGTAATTTAAATAGAATTAGAAAGCCGTACGAAATTTTAACTTTGCTAATGGAAGTATTTTCTTGCGCATTCTTTAATACAGGTGTTACCCTCTCACCCATTCCCCCAAAATTGTTAACCAAGGTAAAACAAAATACCCTTACGTGGTATTCCGGTATAATAAATACGAAATATTAACCTATGGCGTAAATTGAGCATTTTTTTTCTAAATATATTGTGTCATACCTGGTGAATTATTTGACTATTAAACCCTGCCATGAATTAATTGCATCCAAAAGTTTTTTTTTTCTTCGATCCGTCCTTGGTATGAATATCTATCTTCTCTCAGCCACCACTCAAGACGGTGCATTATTTGATATTTTATTTATTTATTTTTTTAAATTTTGATTGTTAAAAAGATATAGATTTCTTTTCTTTTCCGGGAAATTCAACTTAAAACAGTTGTATTTATTTATTTTTTGGTGTTATAAATCGGTAAATGTATTAAATAAATAATTATGCATCGAATTATCTTTCCGAGTATAAAGGATTAAATTTTTACTATCTAGATATCGAATTTGTGCGTTTGAAAGGTTTTTTTTTTAAACCGAAAGAAAAAAAAATGACACAAAATTATAACTGTCAGAAAATCTCATACTCTAAATTTTTATCGATATTTCTATAAAAAGCTCTGTTTTATAATAATTTAATCTATACTTTGCTCCACCTGAAAATTAAAGTAGAAACTTACAAGAAAAAACCTACTGCAACCATTTGTTTCAACTGTTCAGGTTTTTTCCATTCGGACCGGAACTGCAAGATGATCCCAAGATGTATCAAATGCGGTGGTTCGCACGCTACTAGAGCATGTCCCATCAAAGAAAAAATTCCTGATCCGGTGTGCATTAACTGCAACGAAAAAGGCCACCTGGCAGCCTGGAAAGGATGCAGAAAATATCCAAAACTCATTTACAGAGCGGGGAAACCCACCTATGCAGAAATTGCGAAAAAGTCCTTCCCTGAACCCAGATCATATCCTCCCAAGACTTCACCCCAGTATAACAAACCTCAAGTTTCATCTCAAGATACAAGCCCCAACCCACTCATTGAAGCAAATATCCCATCTGATTTCCATGATTTGAAAGATATCCTCGAAGGCTTTAAAATACTGAAAGAGATACTGAAGGAATTTCCTGGTCTTTTAGAAGCGGCAAA
>JAPMOQ010043601.1:223167-260297 GCA_026543055.1 Argiope trifasciata | reverse complement strand
ATTTTTCGCACCCAATTTCATACTTAAACCGCAAAATCATTTTATGTTTTAAGAGCTGATATAGCAAGGCTTGAGTGTGAAAAAGTGCAGCTGATTCTTCGCAGTAGTTTTTGGATGGTGCCCTTTTAAATATGGAGAGCAATAAACAGCATTTTCGTCATTTTTTTCTTTTTTGCTATAAAAGGTAAAAATGCTGTTCAAGCCAGAAATAAATTAGCCAATATGTGTGGAGAAGATGTGTTAACAGTACATCAGTACCAGAACTGCTTTGCAAAATTTTTCCTTCAAATGAGGAGGCCAAAAACCACCTCGATCAGTTTTTTTTTACAGCAAAGACCAAAACTTTTATGAGCGTGTAATCATGTTACTACCAAAAATATGGCAAAAGGTATTAGACCAGAATGGCAATTTTATAATTTAATAAATAATTTATTCATTAAACGAAAATTTCTTTTCATTTTGACAAAAAAAAAAAAAAAACGAAATGACTTTCCGAACAACCCAATATTTTAAATTATTTTTTTACATTTTTAGGATAAAAATATATAATTCTTACGTATACATGAAAAACATTGCAGTTTGTTGCTACCATAAATACTCTTTCTGCATGTTCTGAATTTGATGCTTGTAATGAAATTTTATGGTATTAAAACGCAAAATTAAAAATTAGGTGTGTAGTTTTGTCAAACTTAATAAAAAGTTTGTTATTTGTTTTACACTTGAGTAGCCTCTTAACCGATGCAGTTCCGAAAAACTGCAAGGTTGCAAAGTGTGACTTACCTTCCATCGTTGCATCCGAAAACAGACTCTGAGAGGAGACATCCATACAGGCAAACCCAGAGCTTGTTGGCCATAAAGGATTCTAAAACAGTGATATCAGACTTCTGGATTGCAGATGGAAGCTCTAAAGCCTGGAAAATCCTAATACCGTATAGGAGCAAACCACTGGAACGGATTCTACTGTAGTCGCAGGGGATCAGATGGTGTATTAACACCTTGATCCAAATCGGGATCGAAAAACAGAGGGTAAGTGTGGGAACGTGTAATATTTCAAGAGTTCCAAGATCTTCCATAGGATGATCCATCCAGCGATGGCAGTACCCTCGTTGAAATATTCACAAAACGCACCAATCATAGTTCAGCAAAAAAAGAAAAAAAATGTCACTCAGTGATCTGTTGCAAAAAGAGAAATGATTCTTAACAGATGATAATGGATTCATTGTTTCATCTGTTATGCTGTTTGCGTTTTGTGCAACATTAAATAGTGATATTTCTAACAATAATAAAAGTGATAGTTGAGACCATCTGCATCCAATAATAACTGAAATATAACCAATGATTATTACTAGGTTAACAATGGAATAAATCTAATAATCAAGCATGGAATACTAGAGGGGGGCAAGAAAATGAATTGATATTTAATTAAATTATATGGGTTTTAAATTATATATATTTACTAATATTAACTAGGTTTTTCTTTTGGGATTAAAAGCGATTACTATCGATCAAGATTGAAATTGAATAAAATTATTTAAAAAGTTTGAGAACAAATTTCTTTTTATGTAATACGTTAAGAAATGTGTTCCGTTTTATTTAATATGGTAAGAAATAAGTTTCTGCCGTGTGCTGTATTTGAAGTAAATTGCCATCTCCTATTTGTGTAGTAATTAGTCAAAGGAAGTGGAAGGTAAAAGAAAAGTGAAAGAAAAAGAGAAGAAATGTGTAAAAATGTGTTGAAAGTTAAAATTCACACGAAACTAATGAGAATAAAATACAAATTCAAGGAGCACCAATTTTCAAAATCCCATACATGAGTGTTTAGAGCTTCGTGGAATAATGAAGAAAACCGAATATGCATTTTGGATCCTCATTTATCATGAGTTTGTTATGTTACAAACTCATAATTCCATACCAAATTATGTTAATGATAAGATCAATTATCAGATCAAGTCATTATTACTACTTTTACACCCTTGTGAACGAGCGGATTGACAGACTGTCATTCCAAATTTGAAATACTTTGGATGTGAAATTACAAGTATCTTGGCCTTGGGATAACTAGTCTTCCCCGTAATCTGGTCGTCCCGCGTTCGAGTCCTGGTTCGGACATGGTTGTTCTTCCCATATTGCTCTATCTGTCAAGTGTGTGACAGAGCCCTTCTGTAAAAAGGGGCCGTGAAAGCGAATGTGTAGGTTCCATCTTCATATGAGATGGAAGTTAGACTACTTCTGACCTTTGGTGCTCAGTTGTTTAAACCCTCAGAAGCTGTATCCCTCTTTCCATTGAAACAAGGACTCGGCATTATCAGATGTGAAATCTGTACATCAAACATAACTCATTTAGCATTATCTGTTTTGTTGATATAATGCTAAATTACTTTCGAATTAACGAATTTCCTCTGAATGTACTTTTTTAAAAATTTGATAGAGAAACCAGAAACTGAATGGAAGCTTCCAGTGACACAAATAATGCTCAAAAACTGGAAAGTGAAGTGGGGTCATTCATTTTGTTAAAATTTAATAGCATGGAACATATTAAATATAATTAGTATTTTGTAGCTTATTTTTTTCATTTTCATTTAAACTCATCTTTAATTAGGAATCTGTTTTATACACTAAAAAACTTAATATTTCAAAAAATGATGGCATAAATAATTTATATTCCTTCTTACTATATTTACATATATAAACTTCATACATAATTTCAGACGTAAACCCTTAGAAATCACAATGACGCCAGAAAAATTCAAATTTATTCTAAATGAGAGATAAAGAGCTATTGAAGGTGTTTGCGTAGCTGTCGTCAGGCTTTGCCACAAGATACAAAATATGAATTAGAGAAAAGTTCCAAAAATTTGTGAAGTTTTATTACACAGATGTTGATGAAAACATAAGCTAAGAAATTTGTTGGTTACGGGGTTTTATTTCGAATAAAAAAGATGTAAATAACGCACAAGACATATTGCAAGGGATACTCAATAATAATTATAATGAATTATTTCTAAGTGTATTAACTCTGCTATAACTTTTCCTTACATTATCATTTACTACGGGCAAGTGATGAGGGCTCTTTTAGCAAATTAAAATTAATAAAGAATCATCTTCGGTCAAGCATATGATCAGAACACTTAAATGTACTAGCTGTATTAAGTATCGAAAAAAAATTGCAAAAAAATGTAACTTTTCTGAAATAATTTATGTATTAGCAATAAATAAATAAATCACACATTAAATTATCATGCATTATTAATATATGCTCAGATTTTTTTTCTTTACAAAAAAGTTAGGACCTCAGATGACTTCTTGCGCCCTGGCCCGTTTGAAGAGAAGGCCGGCTTTGTGTAGACACCTGTCAAATTTTTAGTGAAATCTATCAAAGGGTGCACCATCTGTCTGTCTGTACTTTCAGGAATATGTAAAAGCCATTCTTCCAAAACGCAATGATTGTATCAAATTTGGTAGGTCATTTTGTGACTTTAAGGGCAATCTAAAGACTACAAATTTTTGTTACAATTTGTTGAAAGGGGCACGAATAAACGAAAATTCGATTTATGGATATAATAATGCATGCCAAGTATTAATCGAGAAAAACTCGCCAAGGATGACATGATAGATTCACTAAAAATGTTATACTAAATTCACTCTAAAGATTAATCTTTCGCTATTCTTGTACACTAGTGTGAAGTAAGGCTTTATCGGTGATATCATCTTTATCAGAAAGTGTCCGAGAAAGCTTTGGGGAGACCATTCCTGCTGGTTTATGATGTTTTCTTTTATTGGACTCTGACAATTCCGTAAGATAATAATTGCAGCAAAATTTTACATTCTTCAATTAATTTTCTATGTTTACTTAAGTTATCAGACAATTTTCTGTTAACTCTGTTCCAGTTAAAATTAAGTTCAAATAATGTAACTATGAGGAATATGTGGCGCCAAAATTTGCGTTGATTACCCCCTATCCTGATATAGTTTTAAGACGCAAACGCAATCAGAGGGATTCATTTCAAGATAAAAACAATTACCTTTCCTAATTTTCATCAAAATAAATCTCAATTAAAACTTTAATAATTATTTCTTCATCTGTAAACAATTGCCAACTGTGAAATCCATATTTTATTATACATAAATTTGGGAAAAAAATAAGCCTAGTCAAAATTTTAAGAATATTGTTTAATATATGATATTTTTATCTATATTTCATTATTTTATATTATTCTTACAATCGTGACGACAAATTTAATTATTTATTCATTTAAATTAAATACAAGAATACTGACCTTGGTATGTTTGCACTGTTCCAGCAAAAAACAGAATCTATTGTTATTAAGCTAAAAATGCAGAAGCAGTTGTCACCGAAAACTACATTGCCAGCATGTATTGGCGGCAGCACACTATAAATAGTAATCAAAGCGTTGGAATTTGGAAAGTTAGCACAGGTGTTTTGCAAACGGAAAAGTATCCATTACTTTTGTGTTATGTGTTTGGTTATGTGAGATTCGTGCATTGAAAAAAAAAAACATGTCTTATGTAATGCTTTCTCTACTGCTTACTTGTACAATTAATATGATACATTTCGTATTCAATTTCGTAATACAGAAATAAAATTATAATCTCGATTTGAAAATTTCATGTCATCATGTGAGAAGTTTATTATTTTTAAACGCATTGTTTGTCTTATTAATTAAAATTGTTAACCAGTTTAAATCAGTTTGAAATAATCTCTTGATCATCAGCAAACAGCGTGACATTCATGGACATGCATGTATCGATATTTAAAAAAAAAACGATGGGTCTTCTTTTCCCTCCCAAAATCGGTTAAACTTCAAAACTTTATTTTGAGGGCAGAATTTTTTGTGGAAGTATTAAATGTAAATCGGTTTATAATCTTAACTGTTTTGTCTGAGAGATATACGTGCATCGACAGTTGTAAGCAAAAAAATAAGCCATATACAAAATAAACCCTTCATAACGGTTATAAAACAATACTAAAATGACTTCGAATCCATAGATAAGTCAGGTATTCAATCGATTTCTATTTGACTCAGAATAAGAAAAAGATTCCCAAAATAGAGGGTGTCATGTTATTAGATAGTAGAGAAAAGGAAACAGTTAAGTGGTTAAACTGGTTTGGAATGTTCGCTCTGACTACTGTATTATATAATCATCAACTTTTGAAAACAATGGTTTTTAAAAATCTCAAATTGTTTGAGCTCCAAAACCTTTTTTTGCCAGCTAGAAAAATTGAAAATTAAAAAAAAAAAATTATGTGACTATTGATACCTCCCTCGCTATTCCGCTTTTATTGCTATTTTCTTCTGTGTGCTTTTTTGAGCGATAACTTTTCATGACACAGCTTTTTATTGACCAAACAGGAGAATCGGGTACATGGCGGGCATTCAAGCCAAATGGTGCGTTTGACTTTGATGGTGATAAGTCGCCAACTGTGACAATATCATTTTCTAATAACCATAAAAGTGAAAAATTGATTCATCAAAAGCGATAATTCCCCGATTTTCTGCCCGTGTATTTTGTGACTTCAAAAACCTCAAAACAAAACAACATCATGATCTCACAGGATAAAACCAAAACATCATACTCTTACATGATGTTCGTGATGTTCAACATCATGCTCTTAAATGCAATTCCTTTTGGGACATTTCATGTCATCTGTTGCGTCCAGAAATTAATAGGGATCATCAGTTTCGATATTAGGATAAGAATATATACAAGACAAATTTCTTTAATCTAGCTTATTAGATGGTATATTAATGAATGAACTAAAAAACTAACAATGTGAAAGCTGAAGGATTTGTACCAAAGTTGAGTAAAGATCTACAAACATAATTTAAACAGAAATGTGAAAGCCATATTTCCATATGCGAAACCTCACCATCCTAATTGCATCGTTGCATTCTTAAGTTAGCACATTTGAAAGTACAATGTTGAACACTGAGATAATCTTATTGATGATATAATATTTCATACATAACTCAAATGTTTATGATAAAGTCCATATTTTAAAGTTCATTCTCCCAGATCATTCGGTTTTTAAATTTCGAGAAACTCATATTGAATTCATAAATAAATAGGTGTTACGAACTGCAGGGTGTAAATTCAGCGAAATTTGTCGAATAGTTTTTTTTTAAAAAGAATTTCTTTGAGTGCACTATGCATAAGGAAAAAAACAGTGAGAGTGGTCTCTTCAAAAATATCTTGCATATTCTCTAATAAATCTGTACAACAAGAAAACGTCTTACATCTCATAGGCGTACACTATTTAAGAAATGTGATGGTGTGAATTTAGCTTTATCGTGTCTCCCTTGGCGAGTTATTTGGCGATTAATTCTGGCATGTGTTAATAGTAGCTTAAATGGATGTTCTTAAATTCTTTTCTCTCAACCGATTGAAAGAAAAATTTGACATAAAACTGCACTTTAGTCACACCATCTTATACCTATTTCGTTATATTTAAGACATTGTGTTTTTGATCTGTCATTTTTAAATGTTTCTGAAACTTCAGATTGCCAGACAATTTGCCCCTTCTTGAAATTGGTAAAATATTTGAAAGGTATCTACAAGATAGATGGTACATCTGTGCATCGAATTTCATTTATCTAAATTCTCTTCGTATGGTTGTTATAGTGTTAATTTATATTTGAACAGACGATCAGATTGATTTCCTGATAACAGATTTTACTCAAGACTTGACAGAAATATGTAAATTTGATGTAAAGACTACATATTAAATTTAAACCGTCTAGCTCAAAGTATTTTTAAGTTATCTTTGTCACAGGCCTAACTTTCTAAAAGTGTTTTTTCGAACTGAAAGAGGTCTAAAATGTAGAGATTCGCCAAAATCTCGTTTTCAAATTCTTTGTCGATTACTATATTTTTTTCCAAACTATGCTAGAAAGTAGGAAAAGCGTGCAAAAAATTATTTTATATTGATTTCACTCAAAACTACAGATATATGTAAACTTGATGTAAAGACCGCATATTAAATTTCAACCGTCTAGCTCAAAGTATTTTTGAGTTATCTTTGTCACAGACTTTTTCTAAAAGTGTATTTTTGAACTCAGAGAGATGCAAAAAATTATCTTATAGATACTTTTTCTTTTTTTCAGAAGCAGAGATAGATACAGCGTTCTGGTTGGCACCAGCAATATCACTATAAATCCCAAAGAACCCGCTTCGCACTCTAGCGGCGAATTCATAGAAGTTCTGAATATCCGAATTCACGAACAGTATGTCCCGAAGATCCATTACAACGACATAGCTGTTTTGACGCTAGCGTCTAAAGCACCTCTCAGCGAGTTCATCTTTCCCGTGTGCCTGCCATCTGCCAAAGACCTCAAAGCCGTGACTTCTTATGCAAATGCCACACTTACTGGATGGGGACACACCTCCTATGGTAAGAACGCAACAAAAGATCCAGCTCATTTAATTATTGAATATCCAGAAACCAGCTGGTACCTGGCCCATTGCTGCTGATGAAAAAAATAATATTAAGTTCAATCAATCAATAATTTGGCAATGTTTTATCGAAATAAGATGAACTGTACGACTGTATATAAAACATGAACAAACATTCATTCATTTTTATACATTAGATTTGTGCATTGTTTTAGAATTGTAAATTGTAGTGCTCTTTAAGAATGGTAATGAAAGAAACCATTTATTATATTCGTTTCAGATTCATTCAGAATTCTCAAATTTAATTTTAGAAAATGTGATTAAAATATTTTTTTTTCAAACTGATTAAACATGGAAAATATATTTATATAGGAAAGGATGGAACAAAATGCCCATTCAGTCCCATTTAGATCAATTTCTAGGGTTATTGATTAAAGAGAAGAAGATTTTAAATAAAAGCAATAAATTTATTTACAGCAGAGAAAAGACATTAAAGATTAGGACAGGACAGACTATTTACAATAGAAATAAAAATATAGCATTTAGATGATACCAAGGGTGAAGCCTAACTAAATGCTCCATGGCAAAGCTATGTACCACAGTAGCGTATTAAATAACCATGATGTCGAAACGAAGGACCCACTCTCCCCCTGTCTGTCGAGCGAATGCTCACAGCTCGCTTTTCCAAAGATTGATGTCATGTGACTTAGAATTTGAACCTATGGGGCCATTTATTATAATAAAATAAAACTAAGTGGGGAATAGTAATGGCCCCCTAATTAAATCTCTACATTTATACCATAAAATCGTCAATATAGTTGAAAAGATGATTTTTGAAAATGAAGATGGTGCAAAAAGTTGTAATAACAACATTTTTGGTAGTTACAGCGAGAAAGCTAAAATTTAATTAAAATTTAAAAATCCCAAGTTTGGTCTCTCCCAAACTTATTCGTAAAATCTGTGATAAAGTTGTTACCTCTGGGAATAACTTGCATGACATTAATAACTACAAAACATTAATCTCTAACTTGGATTTAGCATTTCTACTATTGACTCCTCGGCAGGTTACATGGTAAATAGATGCGGTTGAGATTTGATTTAAAATTTTTTTTTTAGATAATTGTATATTCCTATGACCATCTCGTAGGTGTAAACAATAAGCTGACCAAGTTTCATGGCATTCGGATGAACGGTTTTAGCAAGGCATAAGAGACATACAGACAAACAGTCATTTATATATACATATATAGATTAAACTCTGTTGGTCAATTCGCTCAAATCAAGAATTCTCAGAATTTTCATTAAATAAAAACATTTATCAATATTAGGTGGCATCGAAAGCAAGATCCTCCAAGAAGTCGACCTTCAAATCATTCCCCTGAGCCGCTGCCAACGTTCGTATGAAGAATTCAAGACCAGAGCTCTCTCCCTGGGAATCACTACGGATATGCTGTGTGCTGGAGATCCTCAAGGTGGAATAGATGCTTGTCAGGTGAGAAACATATGGGTCGTTGTTTTTATATATTTATGGTATATTAGCTGCCAGGGCCATGGTAGCCTGGTTGGGAGAGCTTCAGTCTCGTAACCGAAAGTTAGCGAGTTCTGTCCTCGTCTCCACCAAAAACCGCCGTGCTGGCTAATGGCAGTTGGGGCACGTTCAATAGGTCGTGACTGCAAGTCCTCCTCTTATGCCTCTGGAATTACAAATTATGCCTCTGGGGGTACTGAATCAGGGAGGAGTCGGTCTCTGAATTGGATCTAAATTCTGACTTGCGGATGGATGAATGAGTTCGACCGTGAATTCAGTCGTGCATTTATAAAGGCCATAAGCTCGTAATGTTCCATATATCTCTCTAATTATCTGTCAGCTCCCGCAAAATTTCATTATTAATTTAAAATGCAGATGATTAGGCTGCAATTAATATAAAAATATTTTCTACCGAAACTATTCATCTTTTTTTAATATCAATATTGAAAACGCAGTCCATCAGCATTTGAGTTTTATGTGCACAACAGAATAACTTTCATGATTTATAATATGTCAAGAATTGTTCAACAAAAATTTCTCAGATTCTCCTCTTTTATTGAATAGTGATACGCAAAGGTCAATAAATCAGCCAGTTTTAAAGACTGACTTAGTTGATTGATGATTATCTCTTTTTATTTAAATTATCAGGTTTGAATAATATGATTCCCAGAGCAGAAGATATAAATAAAAGCTAAACTTTTTTCGTTTATTAAAACATTTATAAACTCAAGTTACATACTATGTAATTATTCGTTTCATTTAGATTCTCTTTATAGATGTATTTCTATCAGATTTACAAATTAGGCTTGGAATAAATATATATATATTAAACCATATTCGTCTTAAATAAAACTGATTTATTTAATTAATAATACTGTAAAAGTCACAATCACTTACATTTTTTTTTTCAGAAAAAACATATTTCATATTTATTTCATTTTATACAGACACGTGCTGAAAATTACATTTTTATATGTTTAATTTGCAAAAATATTTTATTTATTTTTTGAATTTTTGCCAGTGTAATGGCAACATCTTGTTAAAAGATAATTTCCTCTCTTTCACTCGTAACGCGCGAGTGCAGATTAATTTAATATTTAAATCTTATCAATAAAAAAAGGGTAATTTTAATTTCGATTGTTTCGAAGGAAATATAGAGCGATAGGAATTAAAGAAGAAAACTGAGTTTCATTCTCCAAAAATTTGCTTCTCTACACAGAAGAAAAATGTCTTCAATGCACTGTATTTATTTTCAAACTATAATTTTTTGATGAGCAAGCGCATTCTTTTCATAATTTTTTTAAGCTGAAGGAAGACTATTTGAAACTTCAATACAGAGCAAGTTAATAATGGTAATTTAAACATTTTTTTTTTTTTTTTTTTTTTTTTTTTTTTTTTGCGTGTGTGTAAATATAAGATTTGAAAAAAGAAAGAAAAAAGAAAACAAGCAAATGAAATATAATAAAGGACAAAAATAATTTCAAAACGATTCCTTTATTATTACTAAATCTGTATATATATCAATACATAGTATAAAATGAAGTCTCCTGAAAGCGTCTGTTTATTTGAACCACAAAAATTCGAGAAATAACGGATATTGGAGATATTTATACCTTTTTTGCAGAATATTTATTGGAAAGGTTTCAGTATATGAAAGTCATATTAAAATAAAAAAAGGGAGTTTTACAATTGGGATTTTAATTATTCCTCGCATGCGCGAAAACTGCACATATGCAAATAACAAGAGCTGTGCTATGCATATGCGATTCTTTTCTTTGCTTACATCTGATTTCAAACAACGATTCAAGTCTCATTATGCACAAAAGAAGGGAATCCCACCTTGACCAGAACACATTAAATGCCAAAAAGCTTAGTTTGTTGCGGTGTAAGGAAAACGCAGAGGAAAGTAATGTTGAGTTACCGAATATCAGAGAGTATCTGTGTTTTGTGCTTATCTGCGCATAAGCGAAAACCTCAAACTGCGCATGTGCAAATAGCAAAAGCTGTGGTATGTATATGCGATATTTTTCTTTGCTTACATCAAGCAACGATTCAAGTCTCATTATGCACAAAAGAAGGAAATCCAACCTTGACCGGAACATATTAAATGCCAAAAGTCTTCATTTTTTTTACGATCGGAGTTTAACCACCCGCTTGGAGCAATGTTAAAAAATCGCCAACTCATCAACCATGGTTTTGCGCCATATTCTCCCCAATTCAGTCGTAACCCATAATAAAGGTGAAAGATGATAGGGTTGCCAGACTAGAGAAAACGCAAGTTTTGGTGCGTTATCGTCTACTTGACGAAGAGGGGGATTAAACTACTGTGCACTCATCAAATTATGCAAAGTTGTTTAACAAGTGTGGAATAGTGCGTACAATGACTTATTTGTATATTTTTAAACCTTAAAACAGCTTTTATATTGTATATTTTTAGTGGATTGTTTTGTCTACGGATGGATATATCATTTTTACCTTTTTAACAGTCTAAATATTTCTGAATGTGTGCTATAAAAAATTGTTTTGTAGCTATTTTTGATAATTTCAAAATATATTTTAATGCTTATTTGATGTTACATAACATGTCATATCGGGTGGAAATTAGACTTAAGTTTCAGGTTTTTTTTTTTTCCTTGGATGCTATGCCACGGGCAACGCCGTGCGGGTACTGCTAGTGTAATATAAAGCTACATACGAGGTACAGAAATACATCTTATTATGTCTAATGGCAACAGTTAAATGCAAACGAATATGCTTTTACTGTTGCAGTTTTTTCAATGTTTCGCTAATGAATGGAATTACAAATTATTATTAAAAATTATCTGGAGATCCATGTTACCAAAAATTTATAATAAAATCAAAGCATGGAATGTTTATAAAATCTAAATGTTCCAAAAGTGTAAAACTGAGTCATAAAAAAAGTGCAACAATGATATAAGATATATTACTGTGTTAAAACGCGGTTAATATTTATGTAAGATTTTTTTACAAAACTAAAAAGGTTAGCATGAGGAAAACTAAAAGGTGAGTTGCTTTGGAAAGCAAATCACCAAAATCAGGGTGAGATATCAGCAAATATACCATACGCTGTAAAGGAAACCGTGTATATTCTACAAGAATGTTTAAACAAACATAAGACTATTACAAATTAAGCAAACTGTTTAGCCAAGCCGTTAATAGAATCCGAAAATCGTATTTGTGCTTCTCAACCGATTGGAACAAAGGTTTGACTCAAAACTACACTTGTAGTCTCAAATTCCCATACCAAATTTCATACATTTAAGTCATGCAGTGGCGGATTTCCGCACAGGTGCCGGAGGCAGTCGCCTCTTGCCTCGAGGTATATAGGGACCTCAAAATCTACTTCTATGTGTATCATATTGGTAAACCGAAAGTAAACTTAATTGTTCAAATCTCCCCTTTGGTCTGATTCGCATAATTTTCAATCTTTTCTTAAATGGACAAGTGTTAATTCACCAATAAAAGTGTTAATAAAAAAGCAAAGTGTTAAGTAAAATACTTTCGGAATCAAATCGCTGAGAATGCAAATTATTTTCTTAAAGTTGATAAGTTTAGAATACTTTTTCATGGCTTCTCTTTCCTATTCAAGCAGTATGGCATATTCTGCAGAGTTTGGATAAATAATCTTAATATAAAAATTGAACTATTTCCTTGAAAGACAGAATTGAACTACTTCATGAAGAAAAAAAATCGCTGACTGTTGCTTTAAATCATATGTATATAATAAAATACAAGACTCATTGGCCTGAAAACAATAAAAAAGGATTTAGTCGATAAAAGGCCTAATATCTGTACAAATAACAACTATAAATGCGTTAGGAATTGCCTTTCAATACATGATGGTATCACAAAATAAATTTTAAGATAAAGTTAAAACCGAGATAAGTTTATCTTGCTATTTTTTTACCAAGTTTTTAATGAAGGGGTCTCAAAATATATTATTTATTATATAATTATTACCAAAAATTATATAATAATTTTATAAATATTATATAATTAATAATAATTTTATAAATTATATAATTACCAAAAACCGCCACTGAAATCATAGCGTTTTTGGATGATCGCGTTTACATGTTTCTGAAAGTACAAATCGACATACGATCAATCCATTTTCGCATTTGTTTTAAAAATATCTACGCTATGGATGTTAAATCTGTGTACCGAATTCTATCTACCTAGATATATTCTTTTTGCAGTTATCGTGTTAAATTATATTTGAACACCAGATATATGAGTAAAATCCTCTGAGAAGACTTTTCTCACAATATGATAGAATTATGAAAACTTTGTATGAAGATCGTGCACCAAATTTCATCCCTTTAAATCAAAACGGTTTCGAGTTATCTTGGTCACAGAAAAACAGATAGAAATTTTCCAATTTTTTTTTTTAAAGGTAGGGAGGCCTGAAAAGAGGAGATTCGTCAAAATCTCCGGTTCAAATTTTTTAACCACACTTTTTCTACACTACGTATATGAGAAAGTGGAAACTGTTTCTTCGGAATCAAGAAGGCCAAAGTTCAACAAAATCCCATGCCCGAACTTTCTGATAGTTCATTTTCTCTCTCCTCCCCCCTCCGTTGTTTACTTCTTGGATAAAAGGAATAAAAAAACCGCTGTGAAGATAAATAGAAAATTCAATTTCATTGATTCATCCGCTTATCTATAACGTTTTTTTACTTTTTATTTTCTTTCAACAAACGTCCTGTCTATCGAGAAATAATTATAAAAAAAAATTGCTTAAAAAAGAATCTGATATTTATGAAAAAATATTCTCTGAAAAATTACTTTATCACTTTTTTATTTTTCCAGGGTGATTCTGGGGGTCCTTTAGTGATGGAGAATGACGATCGATGGATTCAAGTGGGCATCGTCTCTTTTGGTTTTCGATGCGGTGCCGAAAATTACCCGGGAGTCTACACAAGAGTCTCGGCTTATATGAGGTGGATCAGCCGAATTTTATCCGAGTACCAGTACTACGTCTAGTCAAGTACTTTATGAATCATTCAGACGTGGTCTATTTTTTATCTTTTATATTTCAATTTTTATTGAAATCAGATATATGTTTTTTTTTATAATAAAGATGAATTCATATGAATTTTTCTGTTTTTCATGAAGGCCAAAAATCTTTTTTATGATCTTAATTGCAACTGGAGTGAAAATTTAGCAGAAGATATTGCTCAGATAATCAACCAATGACCATATGATAAAAGAAGTGTAACAAGCTCGGTAAAGGATAACTAGTTATATGGATGTTCCGTTGTAAATCAACACTAAGGTATTTTGAGACGGACCTCGTCATTTTGAACCCCGGTCAGATAACATGGGCGGCACCTGAGCTGACACTCTCCCCTCTACACGCCGCTCTACGCTAGCTGGAGGACATTTGGTCTGACAGATTTACGTGCAAGAGACCCCCTTACATGATGGTTCTTCGGTGGAATCGAGTCTCGAACCTGAAACCCTCCGGTGCTGAAGCCAAGACCTTACCATCTGGCCACCGCGGACCATCATTATCCACAAAAGCACACAAAATCGCAAGTATCGGCAACAATGGAAGCGCACAAAAATATTCTTCATAAAAGTATACATTATATACACAATCGGAATGAGACAATAGTGCAGTTGGTGAGTTTGTTTGCCAATTAACATCCGGGACAGATTCTCTATAATTACCGGCTTGAGCTTGGTTTTAATTTAATAGTTTACGTGACTGAATATTGAAGTGTCTTAATTAAAAGAATAATCTGTCTGTCTGTCTATCTATCTATCTGTCTGTCTGTCTGTATATATATATATATATATATATATATATATATATATATATATATATAGTCCTTGAGACTCAGTCAGTTGACTTCGCACCTATTCAACATTCCTTGAAAATCTCTGTAATTTTTTTTCTTTTCTGTAAGATTGATTACCCGTACAAAGAAATAATGTAATACATTTGGAACAATATGAAATATTTGATCCATTATTCCGTGGTAAGGAATTTAAGCACTGCTATTTCCTTCTCTTGTCGTTTTACTCGTGAATTTTTGTTGTTGTTGTTTATTTCAACAAATCGTTTAGGAAATGATGTTAAAGCTCTAAAGAATAATAGTGAAGAATAGTGTTTTGAGATACAGGAACCAATAGGATTTCATTACAGTGATAGCCTTCCCATTATATAGAATATAAGGGGTTATAAAGAGGATATAATACTTATAACCGTTAATAACTGAATTAGTGTCTGGTTATCAGTTAGATTAACTTATAGGCAAGGAAAGATAGGATATATTAAGAGGTGATAAAATGCATTCCCAAACGATTAGGCTAGTAAGAAAAGTTTTAAAATATAATCTAAATAAATGAAATGACAGTTACAGTGAGGGTCAATCACTGACCACAAAGAAGGCCAAGTAACTAGAACAAAGTATTATCGCCAAAGAAGAAAACTTGTTTATAGTTGGCATGAAGGAAAAAGGAATAATCATTGGCAAAATAGTGTCCAAATCCCATTTCCACTACTCTTTAATGCCAAAGATATATTATGGGCATCAAGTACCGTCACCAGACGGTACTTTCATGTGATAGGGATACCTGTGTATAAAAAGGAGAGGGGGATAATACATATCAGCAAATTGCCCATTCCCATGCCTCTTTTATTTTAAAGGTATGGGCATCAATTAAATTATCGTCCTCAGTCACGAAAATTCGTCAATTAAAATCCTCTTTGGATACAAATAGGTGCTTATAAAATTTGTTAAGGCAAAGCGGGATTTTACTAATGTGGTTTGGAAGACACAAAACAGACGCAGTTGTCCGCATCATCTGCCCATGAATTAAAATTATATCTGTTCATATAATTTTAAAATTTAATTTATATATATATAATGAAAAAATCTGTAAATGAAGAAGTTTAGCAAGCTGGAGAAATTCAATCAAAGGGAAACTTACTGCATGAGTCCAAAGTGGGCATGAGTCCAAAGTGGGGAATGATGCAGTGCAATATTGTATAATATTATTAAAATAAACAATATTTTACAGCATTACTTTCTTGCTTTTAGGGAAATGAAAGAATTGAGGGATTTATATTAATTCACATGAATGCTTTAAATTTGGACTCTTAAAAAAAGAATCTTTGAATGCTCCTTCACTATAAAACGCATTAATATATACATTTTCAAATCTATTTTGCCATTATTATTAGTAATATTTAAATATTAAAAATATTTAAGTATAATATAAAAAAAAGTTTTAAGCAATGTATGCATGTTAGTTTTCCGAAAAAAATATTTTTAAACCGAATTGTAAAAATTAAAATAAAATTGCAAAAGAATGAGATATTGAAACCAATACTATAGATTTTTCAATGATATTTATTATATTTTTAAATTTATTAGTTAAGGAATTTTCTGTAGTGTTCCTTTTTTTCTTCTTCCTAAAACTTCTTGTAGTTTAATTCTTTGTTATCTTGTTTAGACCGCTTTGCTATTTTTCAGTTTTGCTTAATCTCAAATTTTGTTTCATTATTAAATGCAGTTAATAGAAAGCTTTCATTCTTATTTTTTTATACTGATTATTTTTATAAATAATTCAAACTGTAAGTGCTATGAAATCAAGAATTTATTGTCAGACGGTGATTACCACATGAAATCGAAATTCAACTAAAATTAATCGATTTACTGCTGTTTAAGCTTTAAAAACATTAAAAGATATCATCTCAAGAAACGTGAAATTTTAAAACTCAAATGCATTCAGAAAGCAATAAAAATTCTGAGCGAAATAAAATTCAATCGTTTTAAATATAAAGCAAAACACATGAAATTAAAGTCCTTAATTAATAAATTTAATAAAAATGCTTTTATTGGTATCCTGATAGCTGGAATATACTTAATTTATTTCATTTTTTAATCCCAATTCATATTCTAAATAGGATATTCTAAAAAAGTTTTTTTCAAATTTACAAAAAGAACGTTTAAAACAATCCTATCTTAACGAAAACCAAGATTTAAAAAAATTAATCTATGAAAGTATAATTAGTTTTGAAGTTCTAAAAGTTGAATAGAATTAATGTCATCCACAATGGAAAAGTTTACAAAATTTTAAGCCTCACGTTCGTCGATAAATGAATGAAGTTCGATAAAAAAAAATGTTTTCATCTCAAAAAAAGTTCAAAGTAAAAAATTTTAAAAGCGAAACAATTCCTTTTACTTCGACATGTACAATCACGCACTCTTTCAGTAACTATAAATAGCGTAAGATAAGCATTTGAAAATACAGATAAAATACATTTAAATTGGAATTTACCTTCCTTTTCTCACCAACCTTCTAGAACTAAATTCCCACATTGGAATAAGGTTTAAAATTAGAAGATATAATTGCAGCTGTTGAGATGTATCATCTCAAGAAATACAAAATTTCATTACTTTAATGAATCAAGAAAAGTATAAAAATCGATTACAAAATTCCATCGTTTTAAATGTTCAACAAGACACATTAAACAAAAATGCATAATAATAAATTTAATGAACTATACTTTTATTGCTATACTAATAGCTGGAATGCTTTTAAATTATTTTGATTTTATTTTTTAAAATTATAATTCATTTTCTAAATATGGTATTCTGAAATCAGTTTTTCTCAAAATGATGGCGATTCTATCTTTTTACAAATCAAAATCTAAGAAAACTAATCTATTAACGTATAGTTCGTTCTGAAGCTCTAAAAGTTTCAGAATAGAATTATTGTCACCCAAAATGGAAATGTTCAGTACATTTTTAAGCCTCTAGTTCCTAAATAAATGAGTGAAATTCGATTATCAAATTTAATCTTTACAAAAAAAAAAAAAAAAAAAAAAAAAGATCAAATTCAATAATTAAAAAAAATGTTTAAAAACTTAGCATTTCCTTGTATTTCGACGTGTACAATCGTGCTATAACTATAAATAGCTTGCGATAAGTATTTAGAAATATAAATAAAATGCCTTTAAATTGGAATTTCCCTCCCTTTTCTCACCAACCTTCTAGAACAAAATCCCCACATTAGAGAAGGTTTGAAATTAGAAGGCATAATTGCAACAGTTGAGACCAATTTACTTCTCTTATTTGGGATCTACCAAAAAATCTATACTAGACTAATTTGATGTTTCTTTTTTTTTTTTTTGTTGCGAAGTGTTACGCCCATGACGTAAAAACTTTTCCTACCACATGTATTAAGAATGTCACACACCTGATGTGCGATAGCAAAAAAATTAAAAACTCATGCGACTGCTTTTTTCGGAGTTCTTTAAGAGGAAACGAAGCCCTACTGGACTGGCAGACCGTTTTTTTGCCTACTTCGGAATTGCCGCGTGTTGCCAGCAAACTTTCCCTGTTGCTTTTTGACCAAGGTCACGACAGTCATATGTCGTAGCACGCATATTCGGAAACCAGAAATTGGAAGGGAGGGGGACAGGGTAGAGAGGGGAGGACTAATTCATTCTTTTCCGATGGCTGAACTCTCCGAGGTCCTTTCAGATGTCAAGACAGCATGGTCAGTGTTGGTAAGTGGCACTTTGTTTTCTTGTCAAATTATAATTTTAAGTTTATGTTTAGAATGATGTTGAAAATTATATTAGAAAAATTCATTTTACAGCTTCTTTTAGTAAAAGCATTTATTGGAAAGATGATTTGATTATAAAAATATTGTAGACTTTCGTAAATGACTGTCTTATGAGTTTTAATTATTTTGGATTTCAAATTATTGTTGATTGGTATATCAATGGCTTTCAAATATGATTAAAGGAATGTTATTTTACCCTCCCCATTAAAATGAATGATTTATTTTTTAGTTTGAGATTAAAGCAAAACTAACAAACAACCGAAAGTAACAAGCATTTTATTCAATTATAGATTTGATCATTTTTAATATTTGGTCAATTTAGTTTCAGATTTTTACACATCTTTAATTTAATCAACATGGATCTAACATAATGGATTTATTTCAGTTTAATATTTTATATGAATAATTTTGTGAAAATATAATGTTTTTGTTTATTTTTTAGATATATTTGATACAAAAAATAGCTAAAGTAGTTAAATTAGCAATATTAGCCACAATGTAATAAAATAAAAAAATATTACTCATAACTAATAAAGTAATAAATTACTTAGTAATATTATCCATAGCATCAGTCAATCATTTCCATTCTTACATACAAGAACATTTCATTACTATGATATATTATAAATAAATGATAAAATTTAAAAAATGTAATATTAAAAATTATTATTTTACAAGCCTTTTAAAGCAGATTGTAATACATCCAGTATAAGAAATTAATAGTATTGAACAATATTATATATAAATAAATGATTATTCTTTAATTTATAAAATGAATTTAGCGTACAAATTAACTGTAATCTTAATATTTTAGGAAAAGAATCATAGAATTTTTAATTTTACAAATTTTTGAATTTGTATATTAAGCTAATAATATTATTTAATTGACCTATTTGTGACCTTCCCCTCTTTTAGTCTATTGTACTATGTGCTGTCTATTATACCAAATCAGAAATCCATCACTGAATGGACTACATGCCCTATATTCATGTTCTTTACTTAATAGAGTTGGTTTGATTGCTGAAACAAGCTAATTTGTTCATTGAAATCTATTTTGTGCTTTAAGCTAATAATATTATTTAACTGTCCTATGTGACCTCTCACTCTTTTAGCTTATTGTACAAGGTGCTGTCTATTATACCAAATCCGACTACATAACCTATATTCAGGTTTTTTACTTAATAGAGTTGCTTTGATTGCTGAAATAATCATTGAAATCTATTTTGTGCTTTTTAACAACTTCTATCGTAGAGAGTAACTAATTGCAAGTGATCACATATATATTTTGTACAAATTAAGAACCTTGCAACCCACGAAAGCAATGCGTTTAGGCTGTTTAGGAAAATAAATTATCGAATAAAGACCAATAAATAAATTAGATTCGAAGTAATAAAGTAATTTCTTATTAATATTTTGTAAACAATCAGAAATTAAAAAGAAGCACAAAAACATTTTTCTGTAAAATGTGCATTGCAGTACGTTCCTGAATTCGAAGACTTTAAGACCCCTTATAAGTTGAATAGAATATGGCAAAAGATTTATTGATTAAAAAAAAATGGCGAGAATATGATACAATACGTAATTCATAACAAAACAATATAAGGTGCCTCGTTGGATGCGGAACAATGTTTTCATTGAATTGGATGGAAAGTTCAGGTTACTTGGAGATCAAGATTAAATTGTCGAAGCAATCAAAGATGAAGCTGCTTGATGAGAATATCGATGCAACTTTGATGTAGTAAAAGTGATATAATCTGGGCAAATTCAGATCAAAGGTCTGATGAAAAGAGGTCTTTGATATCTTGGAGGAACGATAGAGGACTTTTTGGTCAATTTAGAGCAGTTTCGCTTTCTCAGGCTGTTTTAACAGATTGGCTCTAGATAAACATATGTTATTAGAAGAATTATAAAATTAGAATAAAATATAATGATGGTTAATTTATTTAGTTATAAAAATTATTATGAAATATAATAAATTAACTTCAAGCTTCTTCATCAACATAGCTGAAATATGTATTGATATTCTGTGCATAATAAAGGGTACACAGCAGATTTACAGCAGAAAAAATTATTTGTATAAAAATAAAATTTAATTAATTTTTTTAAATACGAATTAAGCAGTGTTCCATTCTAATAATCAAACATTAGTTAATTTCAAAATTATTAGTGCTAAGGAAATGATTTGAAATATGATTTAAATTATGAATGGAATCATGTTTTTAAATTACTCTAGTCGTTAAATGAAATGCTGAAAAAAAAATCGATATATAAATTTTTATATGGTCTCTCCAGATCTCTTCAATTATATTTAGTGAAATATTCCAAAAGTGGAACTTTTAACTTTTAAACTTTCATGTTTATGAACAGCTCTCGTGCCAAGAATATTTACCTCAGTAAGCCTAATAAGACTGAAAGGGGCTGCGTAAAAATTAACATTTGAATTCTTTTCGACTTTTTATCAACTTGAAGAAATTAAAAAGCATGATTCCTTAAGTAACATAAACCATTAACATAAACTATTATTAAAAATCGGAAAAATCGGTTTCAATTCTTTTTTGTAGAATCTATTATAAGTTGAGTCTATCCTTTCTTACGACATACTTTTGATAAATCTAAAAGAGCAAACTTCACTTCACTTCTGCACCCGGATAATAAAAGTTCTGTTCCATATATTTTAAATTAAGAAACGATAATTCCCTATTACTTTGCTGTTTGAACAAATATGTCAAATGCTTTTTCAAAAAATGAATCTAATTAATCCATTTTTCAAATGGAAATATATTTTAGAAGCAAGATTCGAAATATTCTGAGATAAATGTTTCATATTCAGAACGGCTCTGCTTTCAACCAGTTGTCTAGTATGTTATAAATGTATTTAACTGTAGCTCCAGATGATAAACAATAAGTGCTTGCAATGAATATTAAAAACTGTTGCGTAACATAAAAGAATAACGCTCAAATAGTGAAATGAATAACACAAAATTCATTGACCTTGCTGCAGAATATTTATATATTGCCAGCTATTTTTATTGCAAACAATGAGAACTACTGCTTTTTTCTCGAAATGAAATCCAATATTAAAAAAATTCCTTGTTTGTTTTCAATTTGTGCAATAACTTCTTTTACGTTCTTAATATTTTATCTCTGTATCTATACATGTATATAAATTTGAAAGTTTGTATATTTGGATGGATGGATGGGTGTTTGTTACTCAATCACGCCGGAACGGCTGAACAGAATTGGATGAAATTGAGCACAAAGATAGATTATAATCAGGAATAGAAAGGCTACTTTTTATTCCAGTTAATTCCGTAGTTCATTTTTTATTATTTAAAAACTAACTTTCGCACCAAAATGCTGAGGCCAAACCCGTCAAAGATAAGTAAGACTCCAGTTTTTCCCCCCAACAGAGTTGAGGTTAGGGTTAGCAGAATTTCGACCGATTATTTCAAATAACTGTATTTGTTTTCTTTGAGTCTGATGTATTTAAAATCAAATGTTGTGAATGAATCGATCTTTCGGATTCATTCTGAAATACTCTTAAATGAAAAGAAAACAGAATAAAGGGCATAAATTTTTTAAATTTGGATTGCGTTACCTCAACTAACATAGGAAAGTCAAACCTGCGTTACGCCAACTGGCTTTGAAAGTTCACGCGTGATTGTTAACATTTGTGTTTTCATTTAAATTAAAAGTTTAAAAATGACGTGTATAATACTGTTGTAGCTATCTCCATCTCGATCCATAAATAAAATGGATTATGCACTTGATTTGCTGTTTTAATTATTTTGGGTATACAACGTAAATAATTTTTTTTACGTTATTCGTGGGCTTTTGTTATTAAATTGTATTTATGTCATATATTTTTCGTATATGCTTATACTTTTAAATGTATCGTTTTTAGGTTAGGTTAGGGTTTTTTAAAAACTTTATTTGTCATTATTCGATAGTTTTTCGTATATACATATCAAAATTTCCACTCTAACAGAGTCGCGGGTAATAACCGGTTAATTTATAAAATTTTAACCAATGTGTTATTAATCATTAGCTCATGTTAAATTTCTTTTACAGCTGTTGCCAATCAGCAAGATGTGTTTGTGATAATGTTTGCAAAGGAACTTACTGATGCCATATCATGTACCTGATCTTCTTATTTCTTGCTTTCGGTAGCCTTTCCCGATCAGGTAAGAACTAAAACTGCAATTATCCAAATGATTTTATGTTCGTGAACTTCAAGTTTCTGTGACAGCTATCGGCCATTATATTGTAGAGAATCTTCGAGCTAAGTGCGGAACTCGTTCTCTAACAATGACCGCAGTTTTTTTTTCTCTTTTCCATCCAATTGCAAAATGTGGAAGACCACAGATTTCAAGGTTAAGTATTTATGGCACGCAAAATTTTGTGGTTGGTAAACATTCATGCGTTATAAAAATTTGAGGAAATGTATCGGTTGGAATTCTGCCTATGAGTACCATATACTGGGATTAACAAAAGAATAATGGTATTATGAAGAGGGTAATTAAGTAATTTTTTAGTATTATCATCTTTTTGCATATAAAACGCTTAAGTAAAAAAAATCGCGTTTATTACTTACTGTAGAATGACAACTTTCAAATATCAACTAACCATTACGTGAATTTCCAACTGCTTTGAATATATTAGCAGTTGTACTGAATCAAACGCTTCGCTTAGCTAATTAATGGAACTGAAAAATACTATTAGAAGTATACTGAAGGTAGTTCGCCATGTCACCAAAAAGATCATTCAGTCAGTGGAAAGAAGATATAAAGGAAAATTTAAAAAATGGACTTCAAACAAAAAGTTTAATTGAACGCAAAATTAGGCTTGACTGTTGACAGATAAGTACTCGTGGTATGACTTAAGATTAATGTTCGGTTTCTCGAGAAGAGTATCAAAATCCTACAATCGTCCAAAAAATCTCTTAAAAATTGCTGTTCTGCTGGGATACTAAAAATGGTAACAAATGGCTTTTAGACATTGCTAAGAAATTAGTGAAAAATCGCGTCAAAAGATTTCAGTTTGGTGATGGTACATAAATTTCATGTCTAGCCATATCACTATGAATTCCATATGGAAATCGATATTCCTATTTTCCAAAACAATTATCTTATAAAAATTGTATTATCTTAAGACTCAAAAAAGTATCTTTTTAATGTTATCAATTTCATTTCTGTACAATGTCCTCTTTAAAAGAATTTTATTCATTATCTAAAAAAAAATTTAAAATGCTAGAAGAAATTCAAATTATACATCAAAATATTCCAAAAATTCTAAATTTCTTTAATTATTTTCACGTTTTTAAATGGTTCTTTGAAAACAAAGGTTGCTTGTAACATGCATTTCCCACATTTTGTAGTACTTCACCATTGCTTCTAAAATTTTCTTTGGAAACAATTCTCACATAGGCTTTCAATGACATAGGGTTTGTCGATCTTAAACTCAAAATTAAATTTTTAAAAAAGTTCTCAGTAACAAATAAGGCAATAATAATAATAATAAAAGAAAAACGTAAATTTATATTTCTAAAGCAATATATTTCTCATAGATAAGAAAATGGTTTTTAGAATTAAATGGATGCAAATTTACGGTTCTTTAAATGTCTACTTTCGATTTCAAAAGTTTTAAATCCAGTTTATTGTTTATTCTGTAATTTTGATTCTTACAATCGTAAAACAAAAATAAGGAATATTTAGGTACATGTAATTACATTTCATCGAAAGAGAAATTAATGTAGTGCCAGGCATATCACTTCCCGCCATTGAGCTACGCCTGTGACCTCACTTCCCCCCCTAATCAGCCCTTTTGTGGAGAAAAACGCGAGCAAAGTTCAGTTCATACCTGGACAGGGCAAGATGATTACGACGTGCTAAAATAGACGAAGACAAAATTACGACATATTTCTGAAAGACTTACTTGATAATCCATTCCATTTTGTAAATTAGTCATCATCATCTGTTCCCCATTAAACTTTCATTGTCATCCGTTAAATTTCAAAATGTCATCTGGACTTATTATTGCTTGGCCATCACGGTCCCCACATTAATATCCTCTTTCTTCCCTCAGCGAGTTCCAGTTCCCACTTGACTCGTTGCAAGACAGCCACAGGACAATCAGGATTGTGCGTTGCCAGTCGATTCTGCCGCTATCGGTCTGTGAAACTCCTCCCCTGTGCTTCGAATGGTCCAGCGCTGGTCTGCTGTCCTTTTCCGTCGAATGGCACCTTTGACTGGAGTGCTGAAGACAAGGACGCTGGACCCATCGTCTTTCCTGGGGAAATGACAGGGTCACCCAAAGTAAGGAATAATATTTTTGTTATTTAACTCAACTTTTTTGATTATGGTTTGGACATATCGAATATATGTCTATCGAATATATGTCTATCGAATATATATTTGTATGCAGAATGATTCAGAAGTTAATTCATACTCTTTTAGTGGAGTCGATTACAGGAAAACAAACCAGAATCACAAAGGAATATATGATAGGAAATCCAACTGGATAAGTTAGAAAAAATAAATCCACATCATTGCCAATATGAGAGGAAACTCTATTTGAATATTCTGGATCTATTGTAAACGGAATTAATGTAAATATATCCTTTGTAATATGTGTCACACGCGGATGAGATCCTGCAATATCGAGGAGACGACATCTGGTGCTTTTGCTAAGGCACTGCTTCACAATATTCTATACCTTATTCTACCTCCAATAGGCTGGCATTTTGTGTTTATGCCAGAATAATGTTCCACATAGTAAATTCTCTTCTCACCTGCAACAGTGTCGCATCTTGTGTTTGTGCCAAGGAATTATTGTACTCTCATCTAACCTCCAAGAGTGTGGTATCTTCGGTATGTATTAGGGCATTCTTCCACAATGGTGTATCATTATTAGACTCATTGTGTGAGCATGGGATTGACTATCTGCAGAAGCAAAATTGACCCAAGCAGATTGTAAGCGAATGGTACTCCTACCTTGGAAGAGGAGGCATTGAAATAATGTGAAATAATGCTCTGGTTATCTTTCTTCCAAATGTGTAGCATCTTGTTCGTGTACCTTGGCATTATTATTCAGAGCTCAGTGCCTTACCTTATTTCCAATAGTTTGACTTCTTGTGCTTGTGCCAGGGAATTGTTCCACTATGTTTAATGTCTCCTTTTACCTCTGTGGAGAGGGCATTGAATTCTGTGGAAGAATGTTCTGGTTCTCTTGCATATAAGAATACGGCATCTTGTTTGTGTGCCTGAGCATTATTCCACGGAATTCAATGACTTTTCTTTCAAGGTAGATATGGTGTTCATTAATGGTTGCCATCATATTTTGAGGAAATTTTGCTATAAATTGAAAAATCATAAGGAGAAAGCCTTAATTAAAATTTATTATCGCCCAATATTTTTTACTTCGTGATAATGGAAGTGGAATAACTCCGAAACAGAATAATTTGTATGCCTACAGAAAAAAAATTAAATTTTGGAGAATTTTTCTTCTTTACAAGGAAAAATGTTCATGCTTTTAACTCCCCTTTGTGTAAAAATTATTTTTTCGCGTGACTACATATTTTTTCTGGAAACTTGAATGGAAATTTTGTAGATACTTCCATACAAAAATTTCTCTCGTCCTTTCTTTAAATGCAATGAAACACTAGCAGTATAATAAAGAGCCGAAGGAGCAGCGTTAATGACACCAAGAAAAAAAAAGATTGCCAATCCTTAAATACATCTAAGAATAAATATGATGATGAAGTGAAAAATTACCATCATTAATCTTAAGATATTTATCTTTGTCTCATTGATAATGCAACAAGACCGAAATAAAATCACATTATGACCTGAGTGTCTTTCCCTTCTTATATGATCATTACATAGTTTTTGAAAAATAATGTAATTGCAGAATTAGTTTACATTTATTTTCTTATTGCAGACATCCACCACCAAGGCAGAAGACGATATTGGCTCCATTGGTGTGGACATTGTATTCCCTGCTGATGGATCCATACGAAAAGAATACACATTCAGACCGAATGCAATAACCACAAGAGGACCACCAACTCCTGGACCTGCTCCAACCACGCCCAAATCGGTCATCCAGAGGCCATGCAAGCCCACTGAAAACAAACCAAAGAGACTCAATCCAGCTCTAGAGAGGAATCCAGAGGAAAAAGAATTCGAAATTATTCCGATACCAAAGATTACGACGACCAAAGTTCCTATTCTCAAAAACAGTGAGATTCCGAAGAATTTTAATACCCCTGACGCAAGAACTTTTGTTACAATTCCTAGTACAACAGAAACAAAAGTGGAACAGCCTGAAATTACTACTGTGAATTCCATAGAAAAAGCAACTGATAGCGTATTCGAAGTTGCTGTTACTACTAAGCCTGCTGAAATAAGTAGTAAGATGATTTTGAAATAGATCTTTTGACATGCTTCGTAAATGTATTTTTTATAAGAATGTCCTAACAAAATTTAACTATCCCGTGTATCTTTTCATAATATTGGCATACAATGTCTACGAAATATTAACGTTCGATTTGAATTTAGCATTTTTATTAAATCTATCGTATTAACTCTGGCAAATTATTTGGCCATGACACACGGTTAAAATTATACAAAAATATAGTTTGTGTTTTGTATACGTTTTTTTTTCAACCGATTGGAACAAAAATTTAATCCAAAATTACACTTGTAATCAAAAAATACCAGACAAAATTTGATGACTTTAAATATCTTCGTTTTCGAGTTATTGCGTTTACACATTTCTAAAAGTATAGATCGATAGACAATCAATCCCTTATTGGATTTGGTTGAAAAATTGAGAGATGACTACAAAATAGATGATAAATATGTTTAAGGCAGTGATTCTCAACCTGTGGGGCGCGCCCCCCTAGGGGGGCGGCAGTACACTGATGGGGGGGCGCGAGCATATCCAAGAGAAAATATTTAAAAAAATTGATTAAGTGACTAGAAGGAAAAACACACACACATACAAAACAAAATACATTTCGACGTATTTAATAATTAACTTATTAAATTAAAACAACTTACTAAATCAAAAACAAATTTAATAATTATTAGTGATTTCCTTGGGCCTGTCTTGCAGAGCAAAGTTTTTCGAAGGAGGGTTTAGTATTAGAAATAGACACTCTCAGTTCTTTTTCTATATTTAGCTGAGATATTTTGTCTTCAAAGAAGCCACCGCAGAAAATCCAGTTTTACAAAGGTAAGATGTTGAAAACGGTAGTAGAATGCGAAATGCCCTTATTTTTAGTGCAGAAAACTCATAATCCACTCCTGCCCAAAATTTAAAAAATGATTTATTACTAAATTGTCTTTTGGTTTCACCGCTTGCCGTGAAGTCTATGAAGGTTTCTTCCTTTAAGAGTCCTTTGGGAGTATTTTGAAATAGATCCCTCACCCACTTGTAACTTGATATCAGTTTGTCGTCAGCAAGAAAGTACTTTTTAAAATTCTTTGTTAGCATTGCTAAATGATTTTCAATGGTTACAAAGGCAACTCTTACATAATGTTCTTCAGCCTTGTAAGTTTTAATACAATCATTCAAATTTGCAAACATTGTTAAGTTTTCTTGCTTTAAATTTCTGCTCCACAATTCCAATTTCCTACAAAAAGCATTAACTTTATCACTCGTATCCAATATATGTGTATTTGCTCCTTGCAGTTGAAGATTCAAGTTATTTAATTTCTCGAATATGTCGACCATGTAGCTCAATTTCATCAAAAATAAACTATCGCGAAAATTCTCAGCTTCCGATCTGTTTTCCTCTTCTAGGAAAACGGCGATTTCTTCTCTTAATTCATAAACACATTGCAAAAATTTCCCTCGTGATAACCATCTTTCCTCGCAATAAAATAGTAAAGCTGAATGTACTGCACCTATGTCTTTACAAAGTGCGGAAAATATTCTTGATTTCAGGTTTCCCATTTTTACATAATTTACTACGGTTACAACCATAGTTAACACAATATTCAAACCAGGATTCATTTCTTTGGAAGTCAAAGGTTCTCTGTGGATCATGCAATGTATCCAGACCTACTATGGTGATTTTTGTTTCACAAGTGCTTGAATACTTTGGAATCTTCCGGACATAGAGCGAGCACCATTGGTGTATATTCCGACGCAATTTTTCCATTCTATGTTTGCCTAGTTCATAAAATCATTTAAAATAGCAAATAATGTGAGTGCCGTTGCTTTGAGTTCTATTGGTTTGCAGAAAAGTAATTCTTCTACTACTGACAAATCATCACAGAATCTAACATAGGCAATTAAATGAGCATCTTTATTACTATCTGTTGCCTCATCGAATTGTATTGAAAACAATTTGTCACGTAACTTCGAGAAAAGCTGGCACTGTACATTTTCAGTTATATTACCAATACGACGAGCAACAGTACCATTTTAAAGAGGTGTGGACTGCAATTGTTTTGAAAAATTATCTCCAAACATAATTTCTACAATCTCAATTGCTGACAGAATAAGCTATTCACCAATGGTGTGAAGTGTTTTTACATCTAGCTATTTTATATGTAACTTTGTAAGAGGCAATTAAAGCTTTTTCATTCACCGACAAGGCTTTTTTAAACAATGATTTTTGCTTTTCATATGATTTTAATTTTAATTCGAAGAATTCTAGGTTTGTGAATGGCTCACTATGAAGCGTTTCCAAATATCGTTTAAGTTTATTGGGTTTCATGCTGTCTGCCACCAACATTTTTGAGCAAATGATACACAGGAGCCTTTCTTCTTCATTTACTTCAGTACTATTGAACCCAAAATTTAAGTATTCTTGAGAATATTTTCTTGATTTTATTTTCGAAACCACGCTCGTCGGTGTACTTGTTGATGCTTGTCTATTGTCTAATACTCGCTTACGTCCGCTTAAAAATTTATCCATGATTCTGCATAAGTCTGCTGCCGTGAATATTTAATACGGTGAATTGCAATTACACGAAAATATATATAACATACACATTCAGAATGGATTCAATAGCGATAGAAGGATCGACTCGAATGAGATTATCTGGAATTGAAATTGGCGTCATAGAACTTTCTCCTTCTCCCTATGAGAAAACATTTGTTCACATCTGCGCACACTCCTAACTTAACTTTTAAACTGACCAGACAAATTCTAGATAAATCGAAACTTCTCGCGAAACCGTGAAAATGCCCGACATGACGGGGCGCAAGAGCAATAAAAAGGCATAGGATTCTTGTTTTTTCAATACTGAGGATCGGTGTTGCAAAATGGAAATAAATTTCCGTATTCTTGGTAATTTGTAAAGTTTAAAATTAAGGTTAAAGTGTAGGTTTAGCGCCAAAATACTCAAAATACATTATTATTGTATACATTTTATTGGATGCGGTGTGAAGAGGGGGGGGGCGCGATGAAAATTATGATTGAAAATTGGGCCGTGAATACTAAAAGGTTGAGAAACACTGGTTTAAGGAATTATATATCTAGCCTTCTTCGTTTTGCAGTTATCATGTTAACATATATTTGAACAGTCGAACAAATTACTTTGATCAGATTTTACTCAAAATTTGATTGAAGTCTGAAAATTTGGAGTAAACGTAATATATCGAATTTTGTCCATCTAGTTCAAAGCATTTTACATTTATCTTTGTCGCAACAATACATTTTCTAAAAATGTGGTTTTCGAAGTCATTGAGGTATAAAACTTGGAAATTCATCAAAATCTCGAGTTTGAGTTTTTTAATGAGTACCATATTTTCTCTATACTACGTATACGAAGAAAGTCATCATAGTGTTTTGTGTTTTTCAATCACAATAAATTAAATTCATCGGTCTTATTTATCAAACTGGTTTGTTTTAAATGAGATAGAAACTTTTAAATAAATATATGTAATATCTATCAATCTATTGTACTAATAATACTAGTTTACTATTTAAAAATATTATTAAAAGAATGAAATGTTAAAATATTAACAACTGCATTTAGAATATAGCTAATAAGTTTTCAACACGTTTATTAAAAATATTTTCGGAGGTGATTGTAAAATATAAACAAAACATTTATTTTCCATTCTTAACAAACCAAAAACGATCTTTTGTTGCAATGATGAAAAATATTTAAGTTGATTAAATTTAAAAATACTAACTACTTTTGACTTGGTTTGAGTTTCATTTTTCATAATGGATTGGTAGTCCCATTATGAAAAATGAGACTGTGTTTATTACATGTTTTAGTGATGGTGAAAGCAAAGTTTGAATATTTTAAATTTTATTTGTAAAATTATATCATGGCGATTTATTAGAAACGCTATATTAGAATCTTCTGAGTAAAACAACATTTTTAAGTGCTTATTTTTTGCAGCTTGTGGCAACACCGCTACTTCACCTAATATTGCTGGTGGAACCGAATCAAAACCTCATCAATGGCCATGGATGGTAAGGAGTGATTGGTCCACCAATCGCCTTAAGATTGATTACTTTTATCTTTTATTGATAAATTTTGACATATATATCTATAAATTATTTCCCTGAACTTTATATGAGCTTCTATGCAAATTTATGTCTTGCTATTCAATAACTAAAAATGATAGACATTGATAGTTTGAAGTTTAGAGCTTTAAAGGGATAGTGGACTTTAAAACAGGCTAACATTTACTTATGTATGAAGTGTTCGTTTTATAATATAATTTCCAAAATAAAGTTTACAGTCAAATAAAATAGCATTGTAAAATATGCAATAAATGAATACTTAACCCAGAAAGAAAGTACATTTCAATGACTTTCTCAAAACGATTTGCTAATGAATCTTCAATACTTTAAAACGTTCCAGATATCTTAATTGTTGAGAAAATTAAATAGAATTGATAATCAATATTTCTGCTAAACATTGAAAGAATATTAGGTATGCATTTTATGTTTCAGCTTTTTTTAGGTAATTAGAAATCAATTTTAGTTCATGAAAATATAAAGCCCTAACACTAATTCAGTGTGTATGCACCTTTCTAAAAATATTTATATTTAATTGAAATTATCAAATCATACTCAATTATGCACTAAAATAATTTACTTAGAATAATCAGGGAAAAAATTGAAAAAAATTAAAAATAATGTATCTTGTATAACAATAAATGCGTCTTAAGTTGTAATTTTTTTAAAAGTTAAACATTCCGTTTCAAGGGGTTTTTAAGGATGTTGGACGTTTTGATATTTTAATGCATATGCATAAAAATTTCATAATTTTTAGTAAAGAATTTCTAAAATTCATAAAGAGTCTATTGTTTTCTTAAGTAAATACATTTGTACGATTACTTGATAATAATTCCGAAACAATTACCTTACAGCTTATTAAGCATTACTTTTTCGCGTAGAAAGTTAAAACAAACACAAATCGTCATTTCATATCAGTGTTAGTCAGGTGCAAAACCATGCTCAACAAATATATATATGAATCGAATCGTCTGAAGCCACTAACTGCACTTTTGCAATACACACATTACAACTTTGAATTGCGGGTGACGAACTAATGCAAGTTGCATTGTCGTATCATATCTTTGTTACGTACACTGATGGAAAAAAAATCCCAACACTAGGAAGGAGCTGTGCTAGATAAACGAAATTTGGTAGGCGTGTTTATACATCTGAAAGATGACGTCGATTCAAATTTCGAGCTACGCGCGTAAGTGTGGCGCTAGTAGCGACACTAAGAACATGCAAATGAGGTTTGCTTTAAATAAGCGCTGTAAGGTTCGTGATCATTATTTAGAGTTGAGATTTGATGTAGTGGGTTAATGTTAGTCAAGGATGCCTCTGAGAAGACGAAGAAGCCATTATCAACAGCTCACTCAGTTTGAACGAGGTTGTGTTGTAGGCTACGAGAAGGTGGGTTTTCTTTCCGCGATATTGCTGAAAGACTTGGCAGGAATGTATCCACTGTGCATGAGTATTGGCGGCAGTGGTCAAGAGAAGGTACTGCCTCAAGAAGACCAGGTTCCGGGCGGCCACGTGGTACTACTGAGAGGGAAGACCGTCGTATTCGGCGTATGGCTGTGGCTAATCGTACTGCGTCTGCAGCTGAAATTCGAGCTGCAGTTGGCACCACAGTGACACAACGAACTGTTACAAATCGGTTACTTCAAGGACAGCTCCGAGCCAGACGCACTGTACAGTGCATTCCACTGACTCCAAACCACTGCCGTTTGCGATGTGAGTGGTGTCAAGCTAGAGCTCATTGGAGGACGGAGTGGAGATCTGTTGTGTTTTCTGATGAAAGCCGGTTCTGCCTTGGTCGCAGTGATAGCCGTTTGTTTTTTAGAAGGAGGCCAGGTGACCGCTTGCTAGTGACCTGTCTGCGGCCTAGACACACAGGGTCTACTCCTGGAGTATTGGTTTGGGGAGCAATTTCGTATGACAGCAGGAGCACTCTCGTGGTTATCCCACGCACCCTGACTGCAAATTTGTACGTCAGTCTAGTGATACAACCTGTTGTGCTGCCATTCATGAACAGCATTCAAGGGGATGTTTTCCAACAGGATAACGCTCGCCCTCATACCGCTGTTGTAACCCAACATGCTCTACAGAGTGTCGACATGTTGCCTTGGCCTGCTAGATCACCAGATCTTCCTCCAATCGAGCACGTATGGGACATCATTGGAAGACAACTCCAGCGTCATCCACAACCAGCATTAACCGTCCTTACATTGACTTCCCAATGGCAACAGGCTTGGAGCTCCATCCCACAAACTGATATCCGACACCTGTACGACATAATGTATGCACGTTTGCATGCTTGCATTCAAAATTCTGGCGGTTACACCGGTTACTAATGTACCAACATTTCACATTTGAAATGGCTCTACCTGTGATCTTGAAACCTTAATCAATTAAATATGTTACCTAGACAAATGTATTCCTAAAATTTCATTACTTTGCCTTAATTTTTTCTTGGCGTTGGGATTTTTTTTTCCATCAGTGTATTCATATTTAGCTTTAATACTATTGACGATAGGTTGGATCTAATTGACTATCTTCGGGTTCGTAGCCAGATAACATGACCACAAGACTAAAAGTGATCACTCAATCCTGAGGCTTATAAAACTTCCTCCTACCTTCCTCCCAAAGACGACGGGACGTTCTTCTCACAGGAAGAGTGGTACTGTGGTCGATGATGGTCCTTAGGACCCCACCACAGTTCCTATCAGTGTTGCTGTTGCGGCAGTCCAATCATTCAGATTTATCCGTGTACCTAAGGGTAGAAATCGATTTGTGATAATTTTTTTAAAAATAAAGGTCAATTATCTCTGTATCCTGAAAAAATGTGCAATTTACAAATATTTTGATGAATATTAAATGATTACGATGATGTCGTGTCCGTGTTTCCACGGAAACGGGGTGCTGTAGCTTCTGCGGGTAAAGACCCCTGAGCACCCAGAGGGAAGAAGTCTGACTTCTAGCTCATATGAAGATGACACACACATTCGCTTGCACGACCCCTTTTTACAGGGAGGCACATTCATGCATCTCACAGATAGAACACAGAACAACCGTGGCCGAACCGGGACTCGAACCCGGGACGCCCAGATCACGGGAAAGATACGCTACCCCTATGCCAGGAAACCAGTGATGAATGTTAAATATGAAGACCAAGTAAAATTCTCTTTGCATCCTTCTTTATTCCTTCATAATTTATTTTCTTATTTTTCATTCATACAAACAGTAAATATTACAGTTTTGATATGCAGTTTTATATTAATGTAAATCGAGGATAAAGTTTCCCCAATTTTTCTGAAATACGCATGCAAACAAATCTTTGCATCAGAATTTCAGATAGCCTTTTCGGTGTCCTTGAAAATAAATAAAGGAGATCCTTTCGAAAAAATATTTCCTTAACAATACTTTCATTAGATGTTAAATAAAATGACAACAGTTTGTAGAACAAACTCCACCCATTATTGTGGTCAAATAAATGACATTACAAGAGCCACGCCCAAACATTACATCATGGTCGGACATTTTATTTAGTAAGAGGATTATTTGGTTGAAAGTTTTTACTTGGTTGGTAGTTACGATGGTGAATTCAAAATAGCAAAGGTATAATTATGTTACGTCTAATAATGTTAACATTGCTTAGTTAGTAGAAGTCCTTGTTTGTTTTGTTTGGCACTAAATGAGTAAATTATTTTGTGTTCGTCATACACGAGATACTGATGTTAAAAAAAATTATGTCTTTGTTACTTTCGAGTAACTAGTTTTTAAAATTGAAAACAGGTTTTGTCGATGTTTATATTTTGTGTAGTTTTTCATCCGATTGTTTCAAAGTTACAGATAAAGAAAACTGTAAATATTTTTATAAAATAAATAAATAAATAATATTCTTTGAAAATAATGTATTCAAATTAAATTAAAAGGTCAAACTGGAAGTTTCATTCAATAGTACTTAGATGCTCATAGTAAAGAAATTATTGAAATATTTGACACATAAGTATGGTTAACATTTAATGACATTTACTTTAAATTACTTAAAAAACAGAAGTAATAATAATTAGCATTCCGGAATTCCCATCATGCCTGCGTAAGAGTGTTGAAATATTCTTTTTCTATTAAAGCAATCACGGGAGACAGTTATTCTCAAAAAACAAATCAATGAAAAATAGTAACTTAGTTTATATATCTGAAAGAGAACGAGAATGACGTAGCAGACAATAATCTAAATTTTAAGCCAAAGTTTCATAAAAATGCCAAATTCTCTAGCCAAATGTCATTTATTCATTTCTATGTAAAGACCATGAACCACGTTTATATTTTCGGCAGGCTTTTGATACAATTGGATTTCAAACCTGTGATCTTCTGACTTCGAAGTCGAATTCCTTTTATTCTTCCCCACACAAATAAGTTGCATTATTTTTCCCTTTATTTTCCTGAATAATTTCATAACATTTTCTGTTTATTTTCGTCACAGGGAAGAATAAATAGGATATTTCTACGAAGAAATACATTAGAGGAAAATTCAACAAACACTATAAAGAATATTGATCTCTTTATTCCTCAAGAAAATACGAAATACAGGAAGTCAACATAAAGCCAAAAGATACAAACAAACAGGACTTGCAGTAAACAACAGCACAGAAAGAGCAAATCGTTTCATTGTGCAAAACTTTAGAAGATCACTGGAAATCAATATTCAAATGAAAGAATGCGCTCAGTTACTCCCTCAACTTCAACTCAACTGCTTGAGCAGTCTCTCCCATCTTCAATACTGACTCCATTTCTCAGTTTCTTATAATCTTAGTGGCAGAACAACGTTTCTTTTAGAGCAAGCGTGGGATTTTATCGTCAAGAAAGGAAATCATTCGCATAACATTCACTTAGCATCAATTAGAATATATGTAAATCTATCTTCCATGTAAGGAGATTTACTTCTCAAGAAAGTGTTATGAATTAGGAAATAATGCATATGGGATTTATTTTCATTGACTTGGTTTACAGATCTTTAGAATTAGTGAATTTCTTCTATCTAGTTCACCGAGTTTTGAGTTTCTAAGCTAATTTTCTAATGAATATTTAGACAGTAAACCCCAGCAAGCAGATATTATACAATATAAAACTGCACCTACTGCGAAAAGTACAATTTTCGTCATCCACAATTTGCATCTTGTTTTCAACAATTGCATCAGATGCCAACAATTTTTGTGTAAATATCAAGTTGTAAATTTCATTTGTGTAATTTCCTTCGCTTATACGTTTTCATGATTAAATAAAAATGGTTGTAATTAAAAAAAAATCTTTTTTTGGGGGGGAACGTAGAATAATTTCGAACCTGAAGTTGAATATAATTTCGAAACTCATTTTCTGCGACAATTAAAATGCATACGCTGTATAAAAAAATAAAACGTTGATAGTAAAATAAAAATAAGCAAACAATTAAAAAAAACAATTACAAATCTATTTAAAAAGTTGACGTGCAAATAAGAAACAAAACGACTGCAACATTTTGCATTGATTGAAAGCGCGTCTCTGTATGATACCCACGCATACTGGACATTTTCCTCTATTTAATTTTATATTTCTGATTTGGGAACTTTTATTATTCAACGGAGAATATTTAATATGAGAAATTCGATATGTTCTCTTGTTCCAGGCGGCCATCTTCCAGAGGTTCACGACGGCCCGTCCCAACAAATTCCTGTGCGGGGGGTCTCTCATCAACACCCGGTACATACTGACCGCAGCTCACTGTTGTGTCAGTGGGCCGTCCACTGTTGCTCTGTAAGTCTTTCGCTATTAAATACTGCTAGATTTTTTCTTACTTCTTTTAACACTGCATGATTCTTTTTCTCACCTCTTTTAATGCTTCTTATATTCTCGCACTTCTTTTAAGATTGCAAAATTCTTTCAGCATTCTTCACTTCATTTTTCTGCATGCTGTCAGCACTTTTCAATTCTTCTTTATGCTTTTAATACTGCTCATTTTTTCAATCTTTTTAACACTGACCAATTCTTTTTTTAAAAACTTTTTAAAAATTTCTTTCCGATTCTTTTCGCACTACTTTTAATTTTAATAATTTCTTGTATTTT